>JAJLXV010000100.1:0-53065 GCA_030571435.1 Myxozyma mucilagina
CAGCACCAATCCAATCGAAGTTTTCAACACATTTACTACTATGTCAGCCTAAGAGAGACCAGCACCAATCCAATCGAAGTTTTCAACACATTTACTACTATGTCAGCCTAAGAGCATTATATAGTAAGCACTTTTTTTTACTAAATGCACGCTCTTGGAACTCTCCACAATCCAAAAAGCACTCGTCTCTCAGCAATTATGTGCACTAACCTAGATGCTCATCATATATTGTGAACGACAACAGCCATGATGTTGTCATCTCTTATGACATGCCAATATTTCACAGCATTGGATGAAGAGAAGGTAAGCAACAAAAGCAAACAATTGTAAAAATATTAATATAAATTTTAATTATAACAACTAGACTAACATATTCGCAATCATAGTCATCTCTGATTTCCGAGCAAACCAGTTATTTTTACGCTTCAACGCTTTCCAACCCTCGACACACAGCACAAAAACCACAACAGCAGCAAAAGTCAATCCCCATTCCCAATCAATTGGTTTCATTTTAAACACGTCCGTGTTTAACTTCGGAATATAGATCGCAGGGAACACAGAGATAATTCCAAGAACGACGGAGTAAAACAAAAACTTGTTTGAATACATGTCTTTGAAAAAAGGAAAAGCCATGGTTTCCTCCACATCTAGTCTGAACATCGACCGACGAATATTTTTGCATTCCCAAGCATAGATCAGAATCAGCCAAGTAAGTTGACCAAAAATACAACCACGCGCACGGAAAACAAGATCACACGTATCGTTGTATCCTTCGTTACAGTCGTGGCCTAAATCACCATCTCCTTTACCGTACACAACAATAGCAAATGATGCGAGACAACAAGCGCCCATCACAACACCGTAAACAAGAGTGTCAAAGATAACCTCCCAAGTAAAAATACCTTTCTTGGTGTTATGTGGCACCCGACGCATAATATCCTTGCTTGAAAATTCAAGTGATAGACCGAAAGCAGGTCCCGGAGATGTCAACATATTAATCCATAAAATTTGTAAAGGAGACAAGGCAAACACTGAAAAATTTGAATTATCCTTGAACACCAGACCAATAATAAGCAGAACAACTTCCGCAACGTTACACGTTAAAAGATGAAGCACGAACTTTTGAATATTCTCAAACATTCGCCGGCCCTCTTCAATCGCAGAGACAATTGAAGCAAAGTTATCATCAGTTAAAACAAAATCAGATGCAGCTTTTGCAACATCTGATCCTCCCATACCCATAGCTATACCAACATCTGCCATTTTCAAACTGGGAGAGTCATTCACACCATCTCCGGTCATCACTGCGTACTTTTTTCGTCGATGAAGCGCTTCGATCATACGGACCTTAGTATGAGGAGCACATCGAGCAATGACCCGAGGCAAAGTTTCAAGCTTATCAATGTCGTCTTCTGAAAGAGCGTCAAATTGAGATGCAGTCATAACAAGGTTGCGCGCAATATGTGGAGGCAAATCGTCAAGTTTTTGTGGAATAATGCCAACCTCGCGAGCAATGGCTGCAGCAGTTCCCGGATGGTCGCCGGTAAGCATATGTACTCGAATTCCTGCAGCAGTGCATTCGGCAACGGCTCCTCTAGTTTCAACGCGGGGAGGATCATATAATCCAGCCAATCCAAGAAGAGTGAATTCCTTTTCGACTGAAGCACGAGGAAAATCAAGATAAGAAGGTTTTGGATTTGACTCAGCGCGACGAGCGACAGCTAGCACTCGAAGTCCTTGATCCGCAAGATCGGTAGCGGCTTTCATCACTTCTTCTTTCAATTCGGGTGTGACTCTTTGGCATTTGCTACCATATCCAACAGATACACAGAGATCTATGATACGTTCAACAGCACCTTTAGAGAAAACTATCACATCACCTCTTTCCTTTGAGTTGGAAGATGGACCTTCATATATAACAGACATGCGTTTTACATCTGAATCGAAAGGATATTCAGCTAACTGTGTCCAACCTTGGTCCAATAAATCTTTTTTGCCGTACGCAAATCGATGGGAAAAGACCTGTAACGCGATCTTGAATGGTTAATTAGTACAAACTCTCTAACATAAAAAAGAAAAACAAAAAAATTACCTCAGTAGGGTCGCCGATGGCAATCCACCTCTTCTTTTCTTCGTCAAATCTAACCGATGCCAAGTTACAAAGAGCACAGGCTTCTAGGAAAGCAGCTAAATTGGTGGTCACCGAAGGAATAGATGTCGACGAAACTCGAACAGAAAGCGCTTTTTCATTGGTTTCGTTTATGGTAGAGGTGTTTGATTGTACTCGCATCAAATCATCGGTCAAAGACTCATCTTCAGAGATACTAGTCTCAAAAGAAGTATAAGACACCGTACCGGACGTTGGATCAAAAGGAGATTCAGAACCGGAGAGTGTGTATAATCCCATACCAGGAATCCAAGCATTCCGAGCAAGCATTTTTCCTTGAGTCAAGGTACCCGTTTTGTCTGAACAAATATTGGTAACACCTCCGAGAGCTTCAAGAGCATCAAGCTTACGGACGATGACCCGCTTTCTAGCCATACGCTTCATGCCAACAGCCATTGTGACTGTCAGTACAGCAATAAGAGACTCAGGAATAATAGCGATACCCAGAGAGATTGCATATACCGTGACTTCCGTTTTGGCGTTGAAATTATTGACGCCAAAAACAATCAGAGCCAAAATGCAAGCAAAAATGAGCAGTAAATAAGCCAAAGCAGCAAGCTTTTGCTGAAGAGGTGTTCCAACAGTAAGACCCAGAAAACTACCCAAAGCATCCCACGACCGCAAAGAAGCTCCTTTGATAGGCGCCATCGGACCGTACTTGCGAGCATTCATGGAGCGACCCGCTTTTCTTTTTTTACGTGACAAAGAGGCAGCTATCTTTCCGATTTCAGTGTGCATACCAGTAGATATAACAATTCCACGAGCACGGCCCTTTGTCACAGTGGAAGAAGAATAAGCAAGATTGATTCGATCTCCCACTCCAACATCCTCTGATGATGGGAACACCAAATGATGATCTTTCAACACAGGAAGTGACTCACCAGTGAGAAGAGCTTCATCGGTTTCAAAGTTCATGGTATCAGTTAAGCGGAGATCAGCGGGTACAACATCTCCGGTTTTCACTTCCACAATATCACCGGGGACTACATTCAAAGAAGGGATATGGTCGGAGACACCATTTCGCACAACAGCAGCAGTTGGAGAAGACAACGAACGAAGAGAATCAATAGTCTGTTCAGCACGATACTCCTGAAAGACTCCAACAACTATGTTAAGAACGATGACGGCTGTAATTACACCACCTTCAACGTAGTCCTTAACGCCATACGACAATCCCATTGCCAAAATAAGCACGAAGCCCATGGCATTAGTGCATTGGCGAATAAATACACCTAAAAGAGAAACTCCTCCGCTACCATCAAGTTTGTTTTGACCATACTGTTGCAGGCGCTGTTCCGCGTCATTGGTGCTCAGGCCATTCTCAGTATCGGTCTGGAGAATCTCTACACAAACGTCAACGTCATTGCTGGCCTTATTCAGCTGATAACAAACAATAACTCACGTGAAAGTTCTTCGGAACTAAGTTGATAGGGAGGTGTGCTATATTCTACCTGACCTGCATCATAATTTTTTTTATTACCCATACCAGGACAAAGTGTAGTAAATAGTCTTGATTTATCGATAAGTCTTCTGCTAGCCGCTACAGGAACTCGTCGGAGAGTAAATACATGCCGCCTTTATATTTTTCACAGAAAAAGTTACGACCGCTGTTAGTCGGAAAAGATAAAAAAGCCAAGAAAACATGGGAGAAGGTTGTGAGACAGCTCACAGTTATTATAAATTAATTGACAGTTACTTTCTACAAAAAGAGCCCAAGAGTTAATATCAAATTTTGCCCCATTTTATTTATCAACTGCCACGGTTGCAGATTTGAGCAGCAGAGAATCGGAGGCTTGAATGGAGGTGAATGCACCGGCTCTTTCGCACACAAAGACAGGGTTGCGAGCCTTTGAACTGAGTCGTGATGGATGAGTGCCAAGACAATAAAGTGCGCTAGTCAAATTTGGGACCAGACTGCGGCTCTACCCCAAGAAATAGAGAGAAATAGAAGGGAGTATTACGGCAAATTGATGAAGAGCTGCAAAATGGTACCCCATCGACCATACACTCAAACTGCTGAGCGCCACAGGTTTAATGACTGAAAATTTGAGTTCATATTCGAGAGCAAAGTAATCACAGGTCCGTTAAAATTTTGGCATGAAAATCCGCCTTTGTCTTGGGTATGGAACGCGCTTGGCCTGCCGAGCCTTAGACTGCTGCGCGTGAGCGCGCGATAGGACTAGCTGGGCTGCCAAACGCCCCGGGATAGGTATGTTTAAGACAGCCGGGAGCCAGATATAAAACATGGAGGTTTGGTTTGTGCAATTGAAGCACAAGTCTAAAAGCGGTAAGGATCTACGCGAACAACCAGAGCCTTTGACGGATGCAGGCGGTTCTATTGTTGAACAACTTCGGTGGAACGTGCAATAGTCCTTCTTCATGAAAAAGATGACAAAAGGTTTCAGCTGTATCTAAGGTTGGTGCAAAGAGATAAGCCGCTGTAAGAACAGTCTAGTCATAGCAGCTTACGCTCATGTTCTCGGCTCAGCGTGCGCCTTCAATTGAAGTTATTATATCAAGGAGAGCGAGCTTATGATAATGAGAGAGTCAGTATGCTCAAAGTCATCACTGTTTTTCATTGCCTACAAACGCAACATATCATTGCAATTATACAATGATACGTTGTATTTGCAACAACTACATACCTGCCCAGTGAACTGATGGTGTGTGCAGGGTAATCTTAGTAGGGCTTTAGGGATATTCTCAGGGTTATATTAGGGTTACATTTTAAAAGTTGTACTAGTCTCTTTTTGTTATTTTCTAAAAAGTTTAAATCTCGCCGCCAGAGTTTTGTTCTCGCGGCTCGTTTTCGTTTTCGTTTTGCTCTTTTTCTTTTTCTTCTTGGTCTTTCTAGTTTGTTTTATTCTTCGAGAAGTACGCGACAAGTACGCGACAGAATAAAACAAACCTAGACAAAATTTTGCAGACACAATGGTTAATTCCCAAAAACCTTAGTCAGCACAAACCTTATTTGATTTGAGCCTCCGATCTCCCCCCAAACTTAAAAATATCGAAGAACCAATACACCTTTAAACGAATAACTGCATCATGCGCAACTCTTCTACCATTTTCGCAAAGATGTCGCGTCGGGCAGCACGAGCGGCAATGCCACAGGTGAACGTACTTCCACCTCTTCCGCTTTACCGGCGAATTCTTCGGGCTCACCGCCGGCTGCCTCGGGAACAGCGATTTCTTGGAGACCAATACGTGAAAAGCGAGTTCCATCTTCATAAAGACACCGAGAATCCTCTGTATATTGTTGGATTTTTGTCGAGCTGGCAACAATATGCTGAGCAGATTGAAGGAGATAAGTGGAAAGATGCCAAACTTGACGCTCAGAAGTTACAAAAGATGTCTGATCAGCAGATTATTCAGGTTAGATTTACATTCTGAAGTGAACTGGTTCGAACTGACTGAAACTATTGCAGTTTTACGAGCTGATGCAATCTGCCCAGGGCCGTGATTCAGAGTATACCCCACACTTCGTGGACAACAACCCAAATAAACCCTCGGAATCATAGTCAGACCAACAATATTGCGTATAGGAGTCTGGAGATTTTTTTTGTAACATAGATCATGATATTTCAATGATATTTAAGTTATGCATTATCCAAATCTGTAAATGACAATGAGGAAGAAAAATATGTACATGATTATCGTCTTTTTCCAGCACCCGTCTTTTGCTCTCGTTCGACAATCTCCCCAATTCCGCCAAGTTCCTCATACTGATCTTCTGTAGCGCGCACCTGTTCCCGACGTTCCCACCATCTATCTTCACAAAGCTCGAAAGCATCTCGCTTGAGATCCTTCCCACGCTTGCCAGTGTCTTTGTTATTTGAGATTGCCCATTCCATAAATGCGTTACCAGTACGCACGTAGAATGCTCGTAGATTCTCAAACGGACGAGGATGTGGAAGGTATGGTCGAGGATCTGGCTCTGCCACTTCCATGCCACTTGTGACTTCAGAGAGCTCTTCTGTTTCATCTACCACCATTTCCTCAGGGGCCTCTTCAGCATTATCCTCTTCTTCGTCCTCGTCTTCGTCATCGTCATCAAAGTCTTCATCTTCATCGTATTCATCTTCACTTTCCTCATCTTCGGCCTCTGCTTTTGTAACTTCATCCAAAAATGATTCCCAAATTACTCGAACACCTTCTAACTTTCCGAGATCGATCGAGTACATACTATCCAAGTTAAACTCGCGATCACCTTTTTCCCACATACCTCCAAAAATGTATAAAGTATCCTGCATGACAGCCGTAGCTGAATTAAAGCGAGCATGGGGAAGCGCCAGAGTGATTGGGTGCTCTACTTTGGCATCTTCTTCGTCTGACTCCTCATTCTCCGAATCCAATTCTTCCAATTTATCTTTTGTATCATCAGTCTCCTCAGAAGCCAAATCACCAAGTAATAGTTTCAGATTCTCTTCCAGTTCGTTGACTTTGCTCTTGTTTGGTCGCTCTTGAGTAACTGGTGCTTTGCGAGGTGGTCGTAACTTGAGCGGGAACCATTTATTAGTATTAATTTGATACGCGTACAAGTCATTATAAAACAGTGAATCGAGAGTCTCCTCAGTTTCTTGAGTATCGTATACTCCGCCAAACAAAACACCTCGGCCTTTGTGGTACACCATTGAACATCCCACTCGCGGAGATGGTGCCCATGCACTTTTCCGTCTTCGTTCCCATCTTACCATTTTCAAGTCCGGCGTTAATTTCAACACCCATGTATCTGTGTGTACTTTTCCAACAATCTTCTTTTGAGAGTTTTTCACTTTAGAATAACCGCCCCAGATTACTGCACCTTCTTCAGTTGTCACAAAAGAATGCCCGGAACGCGGTTCGGGTTTTAAAGAATTTGGAGGGAATTCTAATTGTGTCCATTTAAGATTTGTCACATCAAAAGCCCAAACGTCACCGAGATAGGTAGTTGAAGCAGCCAGATCCCTAAAGCCGCCGTGTAATAAAATATAATTTCTCCATGTTGTTAAACGGTGACCTGATCTCGCAGAAGGTCCTTTCTTCAGATCTAATTTGGTCCACTCTCTAGTGGATGGATCCAATAGCCATGTATCACCATAATGATAGAAAGTATTCTGCTTAGGAGAAGAAAATTCTCCACCAAATAACAAAATAGTTCCAGTTGACGGATGAACTATCATAGCATGTCCTGATCGAGGCAAAGGCGTATTAGGAGAAGTGACTTGACGCCATACATTGGTATCAACATTATAGATGAATAGTTCGTTGTAAAATTCGGAAAGTCCAGCGCTGTTCACAGATTCTCCACCAAATAAGAAAAGCTCTTTACGGCCATGTTGAGGTGGTGAAGCAACTAATGTAGCGTTCAGTCGTTTGCTCGGTCTATTCGAAGGCACAACTTTGACGGCCAAAAAATTTGCTTGCTACGATTCATACGTTAATAAAGTACATAAAAAGCCAAAATTCATATCAAATAATCCAGTACTTCTTTTGCGTATTCTGCTAAAATATCATCGATGTTGGTATCATCAGCATCTTCGTCTCCCATCTTACTAGCTTTCTTTTTCTGCTTTGAAGCTCCTTTGTTTTGCGCTTTAAGCGCTTTTTCAGCTTTCAAAGCCTTCTTTGATGCTGAAGTCTTTTTATCTTTCTTTCCCATCTGGCCGTATTGTGTACTTGAAAGATAATATTTGTGTTGAAGTTAAACTATGGCAGACTTGGATTTTACTTTATTGCAGAAATTATTTTGGAGCCACCGCCGCACCGTGTTGAAGATGTGGCTAGTGACTCAAACAAGTCAAGAGACTGTTAATATAGAGGATTTGAGCTTCTATTTTACTTTCTATTCCAGTCATCAAACGTCGAAAAAGTTGACGTTATAAACAGGGTCATTAGACGTTGTTCTGAAAACTAAATGCTTGAACCCAAACTTTCTTTTTCGAGTTGTAATTTTTGTATTCTTGGAAGTGAAAAAACTCCTTCATCACTTATCATACATCGCCATGTTGCCATATTCTAAAACCATTTTATTAAGCTAACCATAGTATCCTGTAATCAAAATCCACGAGGACCACCTCGGCCACCGCGACCGCCGCGTCCACCACGTCCACCGCGCCCACCGCCGCGACCAACTCTAGCTGACGCAGGGCCACCCTTTGACTTTGATCCTGGCTCGCCACGTTTCTTGTTCTTTGGCTTTGGTCCGTCGTCTATTAAAAGGGTATCAAGTGGAAGCGAATCCGGGAGGATAAAAAACCGTATATTGTTACCACGGATGTTGATGTAATCGAGAGAAAGCGGGTCACGATCTTTGATTGTCATTTTCACCGCTTTCAATGTCGTGTTCATTGACGGTGCGACTGATACAATAGTTCCTGAAACAATGGTTCCTTTTCGTTGTCAGTCTTGAAAACACATATAACAAATTTTTGCTAATCATTAAAATACCATTTTTGAGCTCGATTTGAACCGTCTCGGAATTCAATTTCATAAGAAACCTATATGCCACCTTGTCAGCAAACTATACTAACAGTTTAACAAAAAAAAAATGCAATTTACCTAACCAACTTCATTCTTAGTTGTATTAACTTGTGTCTGTGTCTGCTAAAGATACATATAATATATAAACTCGACATGAGAGAACGTTGTTGCTCTCGAAAGCCCTAACCTCACGCCCGTTCACCAAGATCAAAGCTCAAAGTCTTTCGGGTCAGAAGTCTGCGACTGTAGCTATTATTTTGGAAAAAGCATATTTACAAAAATATGTCGGTATAGTTAGATCTCTAAGCAATACATATTCATAAAATTAAATGAAGGTAGTTACCGTAGAATTTAAGAAATCAGACGACATTGCCTATAACGGGAGTAAAATCCAGAAACGAAGCAGACTCCGAGGAGGTAGTAAAAATCCGTGTTATCTCCGAGAGGCTTCACTTCTCTAGATAAAACCTTAGTCCACCGCATTTCACCTCTGCATGCACGATAACGCACGACAACACATCTATTGTGCTCAATTGCGCTAATATTCAGCAGTGATGGATTATCTGCGTCGATTTGAGCAGGAAATTGGACTGGCAACGCTTGTTTCCGCGACGCGCGATGTGCATCTTCTATGCGCTCAGCGGTTCGTCCGGATGTTTGCGTATGGTCAAGTCACTATTATTCTCGCTGTCTTTTTCACAACTTTGGGTATGAGTGAGAACAAAACTGGATTTTTCATGACATGTACTTTACTGGGTGACGTGGTTATATCATTTATCCTCACTTTAATTGCGGATCAAGTTGGTCGCAGAAGAATTCTGGCCGTGGGGTCAATTCTGATGTGCGCTTCTGGCGTCGTCTTTTCTTACTCGTCAACATTCTGGGTTTTGCTTGTTGCTGCAATTGTTGGTGTCATATCTCCTACGTGAGTTTTTATGTTGTTTTTCTTTAATTGAGGTTGTGATATTGACTTTTTCGAGTGGAAACGAAATTGGTCCTTTTCGTGCAGTAGAAGAGTCTACTTTGGCTCATTTAATTGATCTTGATACCCGCTCAGACATTTACGCATGGTATACTTTATTAGGAGCTTTGGGAGCTGCATTTGGCTCTATCTCTTGCGGTTGGATAGTGCAGTATACTCAAGAGCAGTACAATTGGAACCCGGTATTCTCCTATCGTCTCATATTTGTGATCTACAGTATTATTGCAGTAATCAAGTTCACGCTGACAATGATGCTTACACCTGCCTGTGAATTACAGGCCGCGACAACTACTAGACTTGGACAGAGCGTTGAGCCTGACGTGTCAAGTAGCAGCACCGAGGCTTATCCTATGCGAACAATGCGCAAGTCCACAGACTCGGATTCGAGTGACACGGGATTCAACGAAGGGTATGCGGACGACACTCGAGAAATTATGGAGGAAATGGATCAGCTGTCTGCGAACCGAAAACGCCCGATATACTTACGCTGGATGAATTACCTACCACATCTTTCACGGCAGTCGCTCAAGATTGTCGTTCAACTCATTATTTGGTTTGCGTTGGACTCATTTGGAAGTGGACTGGCTTCTCAGTCATGGATCGCATATTACTTTATTAGCCGTTTTGATACAAACAAAGGAATTTTGGGCAGTTTGTTTTTCACCACAAACATCATTGGTGCATTGTCATCGCTTGTCGCGACATCAATTTCAAAACTCCTTGGTCCCATCATTGCGATGGTCGGCACACATCTTCCATCATCTATTATTCTTCTCATCATTGGTTTCCCATCGAGTTCCACGGTTGCAATGATTCTACTTGTCATCAGATACTGTACTGCGCAAATGGACGTGGCGCCTCGACAGGCGTTCTTAAGTGCTATTGTTGCATCCGACGAACGCACGAGCGTAATGGGCATAGTCAACGTGGTGCGCACACTCGCGTCCTCGGCTGGACCGAGTCTTATGGGTAAATTTGCGTCAATCCACAAAATGCCACTTGGATTTATGGTTGCGGGTATCTGCAAAGTGATTTACGATTTAGGTATCTTGGTGTCCTTCTTGGGAATTCAGTTGCATAGGTGAGAAACTTCAATTTTGGGAGATTAGATTACCTGCACGCTGATAGGTCAACTACGATCAGCGAACGTGATCACATGGTAGTCATCTAAACATATATGTTAATTAATAAAAGCATTATTTTGGTTGATTTCCTTATTAAATATATCAAACTATGAAATTGCGTAATACAGAAAAAAGAAGAGACGATAAGAAGAGTTGAGCCGCGAGAAGATGCGGCTTGAACCTCGGCAATCACAACTTCCCCACATTCAGCGTATAAGTATTAGCCACTGCCTCTAAACCCACCTTCCCATACTTAAAACGACCAACACAATGGCTGTTCAACATAATTATGAGTAAGTCTGTTTACAAATTATAATATAAATGTACTATTCTAACCGCTGATTACAGCGCGGTTCGAGAGGAGATCCGTAAAATCATCCCGAACGAAGAGTACGACGACGGCAGTACAGGACCGGTTTTAGTCCGTTTAGCCTGGCACGCATCGGGAACATACGACAAAGCTACAGGAACTGGCGGCTCAAATGGTGCCACGATGCGGTATAAGCTCGAGTCCAGCGATGCAGCAAACAATGGTCTTGAATATGCCCGCAAGTTTCTTGAACCCGTGAAAGCCAAGTTTGAATGGATTTCGTACTCAGATCTGTGGACACTTGCTGGTGCTGTTGCTATTGAGGCAATGGGTGGACCTAAAATTGACTGGAAACCTGGCCGAGTAGACGACGTCGATGACAAATACGTTCCTCCAAATGGACGTCTTCCAGATGTGAGTACCTTGTCTTTTAAGTTATGATTATTGCTGATCATTCTAGGCATCGCAAGGTGCCCAGCATATTAGAGACGTTTTTTATCGAATGGGTTTTAACGACCAAGAAATCGTGGCTTTGTCAGGTGCTCATAACCTTGGTCGCTGTCACGGGGATCGCAGTGGATTTGAGGGACCATGGGTTCCCAATCCTATCCGATTTACAAACACATAGTACGTCTCAGCCTACTGTTTCTTAGATCATACTGACTGATTTTAGCTTCAAACTTTTACTGCACGCGGAATGGGTTAAGAGTAAAAACAGTTCTGGAAACGAACAGTTTTACTCCGACGATGGCGAACTAATGATGCTCCCGACCGGTACGTTTCATTACTCTATAACAAGCTCTTTTACTGACTGGCTAGACATGTCACTTGTGACTGATCCTAAGTTTCGCGTCTGGGTTGAGAAATATGCAGCTGACAGAGATTTGTTCTTCAAAGATTTCTCGGCCGCTTTTGCGAAATTACTCGAATTAGGCGTATCACGTGGCCCAGAAGGTCTTGCTTTACGACAGTATTCCGAAACTTTGAAGGCAAAATTATAAGTATTCAGTTATATCTTTTATATTTTTCAGGATCAGAAGTGTATATATGTGTTGCGGTTATGGTAATCAGGAATGGTATATGAATATGGAAAGTAGTAAATAAAGACACGTACTTTTATCACCATTACAACACCCAGAGTTTTTAATGTAGAGTTAGCAAACGGCCCAACCAGTCTGTTTTCTGATGCATCAACTTCAAAAACGGTCCAACTTCACAGTAATGTTTCGTTCCGTGATGGGCCCGCTTCGTATAGCGGTAGTAGTCGGCTTACTGCGGATATTTCTGTTACTTCATAACCTGTTCACACTGATTCTGTTTATGCCTCTTGAGCTTGCTATTGCACTTCTACGACCACTCTGTCCACCATCTGTATTTCGTGATTGGGAAACTGCTGAGTTATTTGAACGGTCAAATCTCAGTGATTCTAGGCTAGACAACTGTGTGGATATCGAGAGTAGTTTGGGGGACTGTGAATGCGGGAGATACCACTCGTCGAAACGGAAACAACGTCGCGGCGTGCCGCAAGGGAGAGTATTCTCTGAAACAGATATTCTTGAAGAGGTAGATGAAGTGGAAGAGATATTTACAGATGATCCATCTACTCGAGGACTTCCAAGGTCGCTTGATTCGACTATCTCGTGTCGTAAACGCGTTCACGAATATATCAAACGATCAATAGCTTCTCATACCAGACTTGATCAACTGGTCGCCATGCAAAATACAACGGTTACTAGAGCTGATTCTCAACCATTCCATAAAAGGTCTACGGTATTTAATGATACTCGAATCTCTGTTCCAAAAACCTCTAGGAGAGTAGTTTCTCTACCAACTACGACATCTGTCTCCTCGGCGCATGGCGGCTCAACTAGACATCATATTTCTGCTAACCACAAGAATTCAGCGCACTTTTCGGATGCAAAGTCACGATATCAACGGAGACCGCTCGCTAGTGATAGAGTCATTCTAACTGACAAAAAGTTTGAAACAATAAAACATGCGGCACTTGCAAAACGCCGTGCAGTCTCAGCTGATGTTGTGAGATTGTCACCGCTCACTTCTATACCAACATCTACTTCATCTGCTACGAGTGGTTCTAATGTAACTGCGACAGAGCAAGTATCCCTTTCTTTAACTTCAGCAGCACCAGCAGCATCGGGGACAACTTCAGCTCGCTTTCGAAAGATGTTTCTGATAGGGTCTCCGGAATCCGATGTTCAATCGTCACCAGTTCCATCTTCAGATTCATCATCATCAACTATATCTAATTCAGTGCCTGCATCTGTTTTTCTTAGTAAAGCTGCAAATCTGAGTACTTCTTCGTTTGGCGCACGATTGAGTGCTATGTTTAATAAGCGAGAACAGCAGCAGCAGCAGGAACGACAACAGGAGATTGCCGAAAGTACGGCTGATGAACAGAGTCAAGAGCAATCGATTAATACCGTTTCTACGTCGAATCCACCGCTTACTTCAGCACAGCCATTACCATCATCAACAACAAAAACTACTGCTCAAGATGAAGCAGAGCCAGTTACTGTTCATGTTCAACAACAGCAGCAACCACCTCTTTTAATGTCTACTTCATCACCAAAATCATCAATTACAAGACGAAAACAACTTCGCAACGTCTTCAAACCTTCAAAGACATCTTCGAATATCTAACTCTACTCAACAAATCACTGATGATTACTCTGTTCTCTTCGTTCTGTGAAACTGTTATATTTTTATCTACGACAACTTATTTGTATTCAGAGAAACTGTACCTGTCTCAGGTAAAAAGTAATGCATTAGATTTGTGCATCACTCATTCTCTAGCTACTCTAAAATAGCCAAAAAGTTCTGAACGTTCTGACAATTGTTTAATATAAATATGTTCAATTTGATAATCTTTCAACAAATAAAACGATAGGGAACACAAATAAGAAATAGAAAATAAAAAATTACTTTTGCCATATCCTCACGTAACAGCAACCCAGAGGACCAAGAGAATAAAAAAAGGAAAAGGTAGTATAAGAGAAAAAAAAATAAGATCCTCAAACAACTGATGCAAAAAGAACAGGACACAACAAATGAGTTCGAAAACACAAAAAAAACACGAACACTCAAAAAATAGGGTCAACAATTTGCAAACATGTAAATCCACTAACATAGGAACATCAATAACAATAGTAATAATAAAAGATAATAATAAACTTATCCCATCGCCTATCTATACCGCATGCTAGATTGTCTTGACTTTGCAGCTTCCTTCTGTGCCTGCTCCCTCTGTGCCTCCTCATGAATCTCTTGGATAGTCTTAGGTCCCTTGTCTGCGTTCTTCGTCTTCCAGTTAGCTCTCCGCAGATCAAAGATATCCATAATCATGAACTTGATACGACTGGCAAGTTTTGGTTGATCCATGATGGCTTTCATGCGCATGAAGTAAGTATCGGTATGTTCTCTGTGAATCTTATCCTCGTCAAGCTTGGCACCAATGGTTCGTAGAAGACCGCAAAGCGATTCAACTTCTTCTTCACTGGGCTCAGACACCAACAGACTCTGAATGCAGCGATGCACAACCTTCTCGGAAATCATTTTCAGTAAGTATAATTCACCAACAAAGCGCACAAGACCAAGACCTCGTCGTTTGATAGTAGCAAGTTCGTAGTACTCGTCTGTTAAAATCTCGGCACCTTCTTTCTTCTCGTCTTGAACCTTCCATCCTTTCTCGAACTGCTCTTGACATTTGGCCAAAAGGTATTTTCGGAACAAGAGACCACCACGAACAGGCTCGCCATCTTTGCCAACAACACCGTCTTCAGTAATGTCATCGGCAAGAGAGTTCTGAACTTTCTCGCAGAATCGAGCATACATGTTGGACCAGTGAGCTTCATCAGTAGCTTTTTCGAAGGTAAGAGTAATGACTTGCCGAAGAGTACGACCGTCGCGCTCCCATTTTGACTGTGCAACAATCTCAAGAATCTGGTCGGAAATTTTGTCGAACTTCTCAAGCGTCATCTTGTTGAGCAGCGAGTTGACCTTCCGCTGAACGACATCAGGAGGATAGATAATAGATCCATCAGGTGCCTTCTCTTCATCATCTTCTTTCTTTCGGCGAGGAACCCATCTGTTAGCAGACAAAACAAGCGGCTCGGGCTTCTCCTCCGCAGGAGTGGATGCACCAGAGTTTGAGTTATCCATAAAGTCACTGCGGCCGGAGTTCGTCCGGTCAAGACGCTTACCACGCATAGAACCGCCAGCACCACCTTGTCGGCCATTTCGGCCTCCCATGCTGGAGATGATGTTTGAGATCTGAGCAGAATTGGCTTTGCCAAATGAAGGTGTTCGGTTCAAATTGCTAGCAGCAAATCGATCAGCAGAGGATTTGAGTTGAGCACCAGGTTGACCAAGTTGACCCATCTGGAAATTTGTGCTAGGACCACGGTTTCCATTTCGTCCACCATTGCTTGCACTGCGGTTAGCAGTTGGCCGTCTGTTCATGTCATCTACATCCATGATTGTTCGGAAGCGAGCATCCCAATCTTCAACAGGCTTCCCTGTGGCAACATTTGCAAATTGTAATAAGAACTCGTAGTCGTACTGGTATTTGCCAGTAGCAGATGGAGGTTTAATGTTGGAAGGATAGACAATGTCCTTAACATTTTCGATAGGTTTAGCGTTCTTGATGGAGATAGCAAAACTAAAGTCTGGGACAGGCTTCGCCTCAACAGCTGGAGCTTTCTTGTCGTCAGCCAACGTAGCGGCTGCAACTGGGGAAACACCATCAGCAGAGGTAAGAGGAGTCTCGCCTTCCTTGTCAGAAACTTCTGAAGGAGCCGCAGAAACATCGGCTGACTCTGTCGCTTCGGATTTTGTCTCCGCCTTATCCTCAATATCGTCAGATTCGGCCTTAGCTTTCTCCTCAGCTTCAACCTTGGCCTTCTCTTCAGCTTCAGCCTTAGCCTTCTCTTCAGCTTCAGCCTTAGCCTTCTCTTCAGCTTCAGCCTTTGCCTTAGCTTCAGCTTCAACCTTAGCCTTCTCTTCGGCTTCAGCTTTGGCTTTCTCCTCAGCTTCAGCCTTTGCTTTCTCTTCAGCTTCGGCCTTTGCTTTCTCTTCAGCTTCGGCCTTCGCTTTCTCTTCAGCTTCAGCCTTCGCTTTCTCCTCAGCTTCAGCCTTTGCCTTAGCATCAGCGTCGGCCTTGGCCTTCTCTTCAGCTTCAGCCTTCTCGGTTTCAGACTTGGCCTTCAAAGCCTCCTGTTTCTGACTCTCTGCCTCATCAGCGGCAAGCTTCATTTGTAAATCAGCCTTCATGCGCTCAACGCGTTCCCGGCGTTCATCCTCAGAAAGGACAGGAGTGGCAGAGGAAGTACGGTTGTGACCAAAATTTGATGGAGCAGGTGATGAAGGGGGTCGTGGAGAAGCAACCCTGTCCGCAAGAGAAGAGCGAGCTGCAGGAGGAGTGGCAACTTCGCGATCAATCTTGACTTCGGTGTGAGTGTCTGGATTTATGATCTTGATAGCACGGCTCTTTGTGGAAGGTGGGGTGGCAACAAGGGAGGAGTTGGCGAGCGTCGGGGTGGCGGGAGCAACAGGTGCAGCAGTATCCAAACGAGGCGAAGCCAACTGGTCCTGTGGAAGCCTGTCTGTTGGTGCGAAATACGGCTGTGGTTGCGGTGGCTGAGAAAATCGCGACTGGGGCGATCCTTGCATATATTGCGGATACTGTTGTGGATAAGCATACACATCAGTCATATACTAGTAACAGACATGGTCAGTAAAGTCCAAAAACACTTATAGTAGTTAAGAAAGAGTAGACGTACCGTTTGTTGGTAGGGTGATTGATAATATCCAGGAGGGAACCATGGCTGACCGTTGGCAGCAAGATTCTGAGGAACTAACTGGGCAGGCATCTGCTGGGCAACAACAGGCGAATTTGGGAACGGGCGAGCACGAGCATTTGGATGCTTTGAGGGCGGATGCTGTGCAGCAAAAGGTGATTGTTGATGCTGGTGTTGGTGTTGGTGCTGATGCTGCGGTTGCTGCTGCTGAATACCGGGCGAAAACGAAGCAAAGCCGTTGCTCGACGGGTACGAGAAGGAGTTCGCTACAGGCTGCTGGGGAGTAGTAGACGGAGGATTGGGAGTCGAGATAGATGAGGTGGGAGCCTGAGACCTACGCGGCGACTGCGGGCGAATCGATGACGGGGCGGCGGCGGCGGCGGTGGATGCGTCTGCTCGCATGTGAAGTGCGGACGGATGCTGCAAAAAGAATAAAAAGAGAGAATCAGCACAATTGCTTATTCCCAAAACAAGTTTTGTTTTTTTCTCAAAAAAAACTTGTAAGTGTTTTTGAGAAAAAAAAATCAAGACAGAGCGGGAGTGTCTGTGGAAGAGAAAGAAAAAAAAGCCCTTCTCACGGCGCTTGACAAAGAGCAAAAAGGGAGAGAAAAGCGTCAGTAAAAAAAAATAATCTGGCGGCGAAACGCGCGATGAGATGAGAGCCGCAGAGCTGAGTGGGTTGTGCCACAACAGCGCAAACGCTGTGCGCGGCTCAATGCTGAATTTCATCTTGTGTATGATTGATTGTCATTAGTATTGTGGTGATTTCATTGTCGTGTGAGTGGTATCTTTGATTGAGAAAAATAATAACAATAAGCCACCCTGCTTCACTGAGTCAAGTGTGCTAAATTGTGGCGTTTATTGGTTGTAGACAGTATATATATATACTGCGCATTCGGTGTAACATCTCTCCCTTTTTTTGCTACTCACCGCTCTGCCTTAATCGGACAACAAACTAAATATAGAAAAATTCAAAGCAAGAGAAACTTACGCTCTCCATTGTTCCAAAAGTAATGGAGGCTGCGACCGCTTTGACTGGCGGCGCTCCTCCACTGATAACGGCATGTGTAGGAACAGGCGATCCTGCACTCATAGCGACAGGCAAAGTGGCCAAATTTGTACTCCGAGGCGACATGCCGCCCGGCTGTGCACTGGCATCTATTGATCCAAACTGAATCGCAGCTGCTGCTGCTTTATTTTGCGGAGTGAACTGTACACCCGATGTGTTGTTATATGACCATGTTCGGCGGGGGACCGGATGTGGTTCGCTCATGTTGACTGCCGCTGGTTTGCGACAAATGTAATTGTTGTGCTGTTTTTTGCTATAATTGTGCTATCTGCACTATTTGAACTATAAACACAGATTGTGTTTAATTCACTTTCGGCAGCAGTGCCACTATTAGAAATACTAACCGGCACAGAAACAACCGAGAAACTCGATTTGTCAGTACAAATTGCAGCAGAGAAGTTTTCCTACTGCAATTCCTTCTTTAATTCTATGAATCAAACCAAAAATCAGCACTCAGTTGCTGCTCTTAGTCGATCCTCGAATTCGTGTCTTGGGTCGTTGAAGCTGTCAAACAACTTTTTCCCCTCTTTTCTAGTCTGTTTCTCTTTTCTTTTCACAAAGTCAAAAACTAGACGTTGTCTTTGTTTTTCTTCAAAAATAGTCTTTCTCTCTCAAGCAGTTCTGCTTCGTTTTCAAAGCAGATTTAGCGCAATACTCGATCAGAGGCGCAATGCTGCGTGCTCTTGTCTGTCTCAATCTCCGTCTTCCAATTTTTTTTTTAATTATCGCGCGCCGCACAACTCGCCTCTTCTTAATTTTGGTGTCCGTTGCACCGTTTATCAATCCGTACTGTTACGTAGTCATACGAGGCACGAGGCCATGGTGGCATACCCCAAGAATAAATAAAAATAGTTATTAAAGCATTAAACTAATGAATAAGCATCTATAGACAATTTAAACTCCACTATTAAAATAAATAACCCAAGTCTCTCCCTAGTTCCTCGTGTATTCCGTATGATCATCAACTCTCTTCATTCTCTCTCTATGCTCGCTTTCCGCTCTCCAATACGTCCTCCTCCACCACCTCTTCTCCGAACACCCGTCGCCCAATGTACAGTCCTGCAGCAGAAACAAAAGCTGCGCCCAAAAACAACGTGTCAAACCATCGGTCGACAAACATGGTGTCCAGTGGAGCACCTAGTGCTGACGAGACGGCAGATGACATATCTTTCGGTAAATTACTCCGTAGCAATATGGAAGTAGAAACAGCATATGTACCCAAAACCTCAGCAACTAACAATGCCACGTTTGCTCGTTCCAAAGCCTGAGGGAGCGCTTTGGAAACCATGTTAAATGTAGACAGCACAGACGAAATACTGCAAATGAAAATGATTCCCGAAAACAAAAATCCAATTTGCCGCGCCCATGACTGTCTATTAAGATCAGGATCATAGTACTGAGCGAGCAACGCTAAAACATGTGTAATAGGATCTGTCTGTGAAAAAGAAGTTTTTGCACGTCGAAACGGGTTGCGAGAAATCGATGTAGCAGCAATGCGGTACACGCAGTAGATTGAGAACAGAAAGTACAACAATCGATAAATCTTTCCCATAATTGTCTTTGCGTTCTCTTGGTCTGAATACCGCTTTGTGAGTTCACGCAGATCATTTTCTAGCGATCGCTTCATAGCATATAATCCATCTAACTCCAATCGCGCAGAGGCAAACTCTTTTTCGTCAGTGTCTCCTCTAAAAGATGACATCATCTTTGCCATAAGATTGGTGGTTGATCTCGCATTAGTTTTTTGCTTATCCAGTAAGCGTTGTTCGATAGTCTTGATAGAAGACTCCTTGTATCTTATCAGCTCCTCTGTAGTTTCGATTCCTGTTCGAACACGCGTGATATCCATTTCAGAAATGACGCGCGGCTTTGCGGTAAATGAGCCGTATGGAGCAGAAACAGCTCCAAATCCAGATAAGACTCCCATAGCAGACACTCCAATTAATCCGACTCGAGCAAGACATTCCTCGTTAAATGAACGGGCTAATTTGTCAGCTCGTATTCCTGAAAGATGACAGAGTAAACTTACTGTATTCCCAGAATGATCCTTCGACGTGTTTCGCTAACGGCAAATAATAACCAATACGATAAAATAAGAACAGCCAGCATCCGAAAGTCACAACTGTGAATGGTAGCACGAACTTTCTAGCTGATCCGGTAGCGTCTGAAAACCAATTGTATCCGATCAAGAGGGGAATAACGACTATCAGCATCACAAGCAAAAATGTAGTTGCGATTTTCCATGTGATAAACCGAGCGCTAGATAAAAAGTCAGTATATACTCATATCTAGAACCAGAACTGATGCAACCCACCCTGGAGCAACCCAGTCGCTGATCTCGCACAGGACCAGTTCAGAGATGACGCCAGCAGTGGCCAGCGTGACGTCAAATGCAGCTCGAGTCGAGATCTTTGCAGAAGCCGAAGTGAAGAAAGAAAAAGACCGGTGAGCCAAGATCATAAACAGAATAAAAGAGATCAAGAAGGGAATGTTGCAGACAAGCCCATAACCAAAAGAAACGCCGGAGACCTGGGCAGGCGCAGCTGGAGCTGCAGAAGATAAAAGCGCCATGACAAAGACTCCTACGGCAGCAGAAGCAGCGACGGCAGCAGCAATAACAGCAGACACGGCGGCGGAGATAGCTTTTTGAAAAGGAAAGAGAGAGGAAAGCGGTAAAAGTGGCTGCAGCACGAAAGAACGAGGGAAAAAGAGTCGTGATACCTCGAGGCCCGGCGGAGGCACAAACTCTATTGACCCAAGCAGCTGCCGCCACCACAGAAGCGGATTATCCGGCTACTTTTTTGCGTTCAATACTGACTTTACTACTATCTGTGAAACTACAGTCATTTGTGTAATACTTTTATTCTTTTTGATTTACAGCTCATCGGCGTTACACTGTAGGTAGGGAGGTGGAAAAAGATTGCACGTGACCGACTATGGTGGCAGACGCAGCATCTTGGGAGTGACCGGGGATGCCGCCAAAGCACACCTTACTCGGTTCGATGCACCCCTGCGCATATAGATCTACTTTCTTGAATACAAACTAAGCACTTTACATTTTAGATGGTATTCAACAAATATAATGTAATTGTACTTTTATGAACCAGAAGTACCCTCAATTGACGGTTGCCAGATCTTGTTGGGAGACCAGAGCGAAATCGGCGGGCTGCTCTTTTGATGGGCTCAGACTTGACACACCGCTCTGGATTTGTTTACAACTTTCCTGATTGAGTATGTCACTCGAGCCAAAGTTTCCATCCAGATTCCAGTTCCCTGGTTATTTGGCCCATTTCGGCTTTATTTAGTCGACTACTACAATGCTACTTTGCGGATGATCTTTGTTTAGAAAATCGATAAGATCATCGAAGCGTTTATGGTTGAGCCGCACTTAATTAAGCACACGTAGTAAATCTGTATCTGTTCGATCTCGCGAACAATAGTTCAATTGATCACTTGAATCACTAAAATAACGAAAGATCAAGTTTGTCTATTGAAGTCAAGGCGCTTATATACTTTGTTACTGATAAGAGAAAAAGGAGATGCAAAATGCGTGAGGCACGCTTCTGCTTGCTAACGCTTTCACTTCTTGCATTCTCGATCCTGTTCGCAACGCCAACTTTGGCTGCTAAAAAGAATTTGTTCAAAACTTGCTCTTCATCTTCGTTTTGCCAAAGAAACCGAGAATATGCAGATGCTGCTGCATGTGTGAAACCCTCGTTATGGGAGACTCCTTACTCTGTTGATTCGCGTTCGCTGGGATTCGATAGTGGTGTTTTGCATGGTACTGTTTTGAAAACCGTACCCGGCGAAGAATCTCCAGTCGAATTTCCTTTTCAATTGGTCTTTTTGGAGTCTGGCTCGGCTAGATTTTTGTTGGATGAAAAGAAGCGTATGCAGGCGACTCCACTTCCTGGTTTTCCTGAACATCTAACTCAGCGAAGATATAATGAAGCTACAAAGTGGGCAGTCATTGATGATTTGACACCTGACATTTCTGCTGTTGATGTTTCAACCGAACAAGATCGTGCTGATGGTATATTCAAAATCAAGTATGGTCCTGAAAAGTACTTCGAAGCTGTGTTCAAGTCTTCGCCTTTGCGCTTGGAGTTTTGGAGAGACGGTGAAGTACAGGTGGTTTTGAATGATCGAGGTCTCTTGAATGTCGATCATTGGATGGAAAAGCCGGAGGAGAAAGCAAAGAAGCCTGAAGACGAATTTGCTCCTGAGGAAAAGGTTGAGGAAGTTACTGTTGCAAAGGGATCACCTACCGCTAGTGAGTGGAAGGAGAGTTTTGGAGGATTTACCGATAAAAAACCGAAAGGTATGGTTCATTCTACATCAGTTCTATTTTATTTTGACCTAATTGTTCAGGACCCGAAGCGATCGCTTTGGATATTAGTTTCCCCGGATACGAGCATGTTTTTGGAATTCCAGAGCATGCAGATAAATTTTCCCTCCGTGAAACTCGCGGTGGTGAAGGAAATCACGACGAACCATACCGACTCTTTAATGTCGATATTTTTGAGTATGAAGTTAACAGTCCAATGGCAATGTATGGTGCTATTCCATTTATGCAAGCGCACAAGAAGGGATCCTCTGTTGGTGTATTTTGGGCTAATGGCGCCGAAACATGGATTGATATCACAAAGACCAAAAATTCTGAGGACTCATTCACTTTGAAGAAGTCTACTCAAACCCATTGGATGTCCGAATCTGGTGTACTCGATGTTTACGTCATGCTTGGCCCTAGTGCAAGTGCAGTCTATCAACAATACGGAGCTCTCACTGGATTCACTGCTTTGCCTCCTATTTATGCATTAGGGTACCATCAATGCCGATGGAACTATAATTCAGAAGATGACGTTCTTGAAGTTGACGCAGGCTTTGATGAGCATGAGATTCCATACGATGTCATTTGGCTTGATATCGAATACACTGAAAACAAAAAGTATTTTACTTGGTGGAAATCTATGTTCCCTACTCCTGAGAAGATGATGCAAACATTAGCGAAACGGAAGCGGAAACTTGTTACTATCATTGATCCTCATATCAAAAAAGAGTCAGGATATAAAGTGTATGAGGATATGTCGAAAAATGAACTGGCTATTAAGACTAGTGACGGTAAAGAGTATAATGGTTGGTGTTGGCCTGGAGAGTCTGCTTGGATTGATACTTTTAGTCCAAAGGCAGTCGAGTACTGGAAGGAACAGTTTAAACTTGGAAAGTTCTGTGTAAGTGGATCATTTTATTAACAGTACCATATGCTAACGTATCAGGGCTCTGAACCCAATCTGCTTATTTGGAACGACATGAATGAACCATCGGTCTTCAACGGTCCTGAAGTTTCTGCTCCCCGTGATGATATTCACTTTGGAAATTACGAGCATCGTGATGTGCACAATATTTACGGAATGACATTTGTTAACGCCACTGTGCAGGCTCTTCAAGCACGACAGCCTAGACAGCGTCCTTTTGTTCTTACTCGAGCATTTTACGCAGGATCACAAAGACTTGGTGCTGTTTGGACTGGTGATAATGCAGCTAAATGGGAGTATTTGCAGGTAGCTTTGCCTATGATTCTTAGTCATGGAATTTCTGGATTTGGATTTGTTGGTGCGGATGTTGGTGGATTTTTTGGAAATCCTACTGCTGAGCTGCTTACCCGTTGGTACCAAGCTGGTGCATTTTATCCATTTTTCAGAGGACATGCGCATATTGAGTCCAAACGCAGAGAGCCTTGGTTAATGGGAGAGCCATATACTAGTCTTATCAGAAACGCTATTCGACTACGATACTCGTTGCTTCCCTCAGTTTATACTGCCTTCCATCGGGCAAGTTTTGAGGGAGTTCCAGTTGTGCGACCTATGTTTTTACTTGCGCCTGATAATGAGGAAGCATTTGGTATTGACGATCAGTTCTTTTTCGGTGAGACCGGATTATTGGTTAAACCTATTGTCGATGAAGGACGAACCGAAACTGAAATCTATTTGCCTGATGAAGAAGTTTATTATGACTACGATGAACATACAGTCTACCAAGGTGTTGGATACCATAAAGTTGCAGCACCGCTTGAGAAGATTCCAATTCTTGCACGAGGAGGACACATTTTTGTACGCAGAGACAGATATAGAAGATCTTCAAGCTTGATGAGTCATGACCCACTTACTCTTGTGATTCACCTTGACAATACCGGAAACGCGGCTGGTGTTTTATATATGGATGATGGAGAAACCACGGCATTTACGAGAGGCTCATATCTTTACCGATTTTTCATGTTTAACGCGCAAGATAACACTCTGCGATCGAGAAGCTTACAGCCTTCAAGTCAAAGCATCAAAGCTTATGAAAAGACTATTGACAGCGTACGCATTGAGCGCATCGTTCTTGTCGGATTCGACACTTCGCAGCTGAAGAAGCGTGATGCAGTGGAATCCTTCCAAGACAGAAAGTCGTGGTCTACACAAATCGAGGTGTCTGAGATTGAGGATAACAAATCCAGCGTGGTAATTGTTAGAGATCCAAAGGTTCTTGTTACTGGAGACTGGTCGATACAGTTTTAGATACCGGGTTTAGAAAAGTCATTTGGGAGAACCGAGGTTGTAGAAAAGCCGTCTGCGGCTGGAAATGAATGTATGCGGGGAGGATGAACGACCTCTACCTTTGATTTGTAAATGTATAAAGAATTTTTAGATCATATCAAATATTTGCAATCGGTAAATTGAAAGGATGTTCAAACTCACTGCTTTAAGAACCGCTCGTAGCATTCGCTTGTTTTCTACCACACGTGCGAGTCTTTACGAACATATCATCGTATCAACACCAGTACCAGGCGTCGCTCAAGTAACTCTTCATCGACCGAAAGCACTCAATGCACTCTTCACGCCCCTTATCAACGAACTAGACAGTGCCATGAAACAGGCAGACTCAGATTCATCAATTGGAGCAATTGTGATCACGGGATCCGAGCGAGCGTTCGCGGCAGGTGCGGATATTAAAGAGATGAAGGATAAGTCTTATGCAGATGTTTATGGAGAGAGTTTTATTCAGTCTTGGAGTGAGGCGACCAGAGTCAAGAAGCCTGTTTTGGCTGCTGTGAATGGGTTTGCGGTATGTGCTGTCTTAGCTATGATTTAAGAGCGGTTGCTGATTTTGAGTAGCTGGGTGGTGGTTGTGAACTTGCCATGATGTATGTATTTGTGTCTGTTTTATAGCGAACACTAGTTTACTAAAGTATTGATAGGGCAGACATTATTTACGCAGGTGAAAGTGCCGTATTTGGCCAACCCGAGATCAAACTCGGCATCATTCCTGGCGCAGGCGGTACGCAACGTCTTACTCGTGCGATTGGAAAATCACGCGCAATGGAGTATATTCTCACAGGCAAAAACTTTAGCGCTCAACAAGCTTTAGAATGGGGACTTGTATCTGCTGTATTTCCTAAGGAGAAAGTAGTTGAAGAGACTTTGAAAACAGCTGAACTGATTGCGCAGCACGGTAAATTGGCGGTCCAAGCGGCTAAAGATGCTATTATTCATGGTTTACAGGTGGGTCTTGAAGATGGACTTTTGTACGAACGAAGATTGTTCCATGGACTGTTTGCAACTGAGGACCAAAAGGAAGGAATGGCGGCATTTGTGGAGAAAAGAAAGGCAGAGTTTAAGGGAAAGTGATAGAGCAGAGAACAGTATGCAGATTTACAGCGATGCCAAACGCTACAAATAGAGAAACACAAACCAATAAACAAAAGAAGCAATACCCACATACACGTACACACAATAGAATCAGAATTATAAACAAAAAACAAAACGTTATATATAACCTGCTACAGTTCGACTACTAGATCAGAATCATCGCGCAATATCATCGTCAGCGTGTCGCGCCTTTGTAGCATCAACCTTCTCAACTGGCGGCGCAGCTGCGTCGTCGGGAGTATTAATCACAATCGTAGGAGGTGGCTGCTGTGCCTGATGTTCCGACTGAGTTGTAGATTGTGAAGGTGGTGGAGTGGAAGTTGCGGAGTCTGAGGCATGCTTTGCGGCACTGAGAGCAGCCCTGGCTGCGTCCACGGCTTCAAGATCAGTTGTGCTGCTGTTGGCAGATGACGACGAACCAAGCAAGTGGTGATGACGATGTTGTTGATTTGGGTGAAGAGAGAGTTTCTCAAAAGAAGAGGTGACGGAACTATCAGGTACACTGCTTACGCGGTCAAGTTTGGCAAGATCAGTAGCTGACGCGGCCGCGCTGCTGACCGTTGTAGCAGAACTATTTGCAGAAGGCACGAGCTCGACGGAATTACGAGCAGAGTTCTGTGGTTTCACTTCGTATCCAGAGTCGACGAGAGTACGAGTAGATCCAGACTTCGAGCTCTCGACAATGTCAATATAAGTTCTGCGTGACGGATCGGCCTGGCGTTTAAGTTTCTTCTTTTCACGCTTGCCGCTTGGTCTGACGACAATAACGGGAACTGGAGAGTGCTGAAGACAGTATTTAGAAATTGATCCTGGAAGTAAGCCTGAAAATCCATTCAGGGACTTGCCGCGAGTGCCGACGATAAGCACGGCAGGTTCGTAAATTTCAATCATACGTTGGATCATATCTTGTACTTTTCCAACTGCGAATTCCAAAATAAGAGATATCTTTTTCGGGTCAGTCAACTCAGCTTATACATAGATAGAATGGTACACACCTTTTTGTCTTCGTCGTTCTTGTCCATAATGTCATTGAGTAATCTGTACGCTTCTTCACGATAGAGCTTCTCGCGTGCTGCCTCAGACCCTGTAAACTTTCCACCAGGCTCAACGACACGTAAACACACAACCTCATCACCGTCATCAACCAGCTCGTCTAGCAGCCATTCTAACGCATAATCGGAGTAATCGTTCTGATCGGTTCCGCAGAGAAAGGTACGGGAAAGCCGGGAGTATACGTAACCAGAATGCTTCGCTTGGAGCGTGAGAGAGAAATCTGTGGCATCTTTGTTGTCAAATGTATCAAAGCCAACCCGTTTCTGAAACTTCCTACAATATCACAGTCAGTATAAATCATATCCATTACGATTCTAGCATAGAAGCAAGACGGACGTACGGAGAGCTTCCGTCAACACCCCAGTCCGCAGATCCGCGTCTCGACGCAGACGGCGACCGCATTGCCGAACGCGACGGAGACCTGGCGCCGCGAGACCGTGATCGCGAGGTGGAGTTATGTGCCGACGAAGCGCTTTTCCGCGACCGAGAAGAGCTTCGTAAGGGCTCCACAAAAGAGAGCGACATGGTTCAAATGAGGTATGGGTCGAAGCCTCGCTGTGCAATTTCCCGGTTGATCGCTGATTTGACTGATTTGACTGATATCACTCCTTAAAAGTGGGGTTGTATGCAATTGCTTTGTTCTGAGTGAGTGGCCGAGTGTCACCTGTTGATTGAGCACTGCCTGCTTCAAGACCTGATAGTAGCCGTGGTCAAGTTGGTACGAGACCATCATGACCTCACCCACAGACCACCTCTGGGGCTTTCAACCGTGACAATGTACCCAACTTAACTACCGTTTGAATGAACTGAAGCTACAGATCACATAGTTGTATAGAAATTTTAACAATATAAATGAAATCGAAAAAATATACTAGTGCTCACTGTGATTTCAATTACCAAATTTAGTAGTATAAATCATCGCAGCCATTTATATATTTGCGTCCTTAATTGACGCTATATAATCTCGGGTTTAGGTTTATACATCGGCTTATTCTCAGTCTTCTCTGGTTCGTTATTACTGTCAAATATGTATTTAATCTGTTTATTATTTTATTCTGCGATTTGTCAAAGGTAAAACTGCGTGATGGCACCACATAAATATGCACAATTTTACTGTTGCTATTTATTAAGGTCGTCGAAGAAGAAACTCAGCTTTTACATCGGTTCTACGCCGCTTCCTCTTCGAGTTCGTTTGCCTATTACATACAGACATATTGAAGTTTACTAATGACACTCTCAGCGCCTGAGACAACACAATGGAGAATTAACGAATGGAGCCTGGAAGACAAAGCTTGAAAGTAAAAGGCCGTGGGAAATGATATGTATCGTTTCAGGATTTCCTTCCAAGATCAGTGCTCTTCAATTTGAGTATGTATTACTTCACAATACATCGGCATATAGACTAATAACATAGACACGCGTGGCAGAATTCACATAAGACTCGCCACATACCACCATCAGTCAGGATTTCGAGAACGCGAATAAATCGATCTCTCCATAAGATTCTTGGAAATTTAAGGCTTTTGCTGACGTCTGAATCGCTTCGGCGTTGGCCTTTGCAATTTCATATCTTCAATAAAGACGTTAAAAAGACATGGAAAGCAAATAAGTACAAGCTACCTGGTCTTTCTGAACATATCCAGGTTACTGTCGATATACGGAAGCAATCTAATAAATCCCACAATACTAATTCGCAACAAGAATCAGCCCACATCAAAGATCAAGATAGTGACTCAACACTGGAAACTGTCAAATCGCCTGAGAAGAAAAAGAAAAAGTCTCGAAAGGGAACAGAGAGTGCTCAGCCTGAGTCCTCGGAATGTTTTACAGCATCACAAGCTACACGTATCCATGTTCACCAAGGTGACGGATTGGGTGGTATTCAAGGTCTTCAAATAACCAATGGTATTTTCGCAACTACTCAAAAAATTATCAATGTACTAACTGTTTAGAAATTTATCAGCCATATTTCAATGAATCTTTGGAAGCTCATAAGAATTCCTGTTGCGCGATCTGCACAAAAGCAATTGACAATCCTCAAACCGACTCACAACACCTTCATCATCTCATATGTTCAAAAACTTCCTGTTTACAAGCATACCACACAACATGTCTCGCTGATAAATTTCTTCAATCATCATCTTCCGACTCTGAGATGCACGTTATACCAACAAGTGGCAAGTGTGTGAAATGTAACGAAACTTTGACTTGGGGATTATTGATGCGGAATGCATTTTGGAGAGCAGAAGGCGGTAAGACCGATACTACTGCCGCACAGCAGGAATCTATGATGAGTGACAATGATGAGTTTAGTGAATTAGAAGATCTTTCAGATGAGAATAAATCGTTGGATGATGACGAAGATGAGGATGATTCTGTTGCAATATTGAAAAAGAAACGCGGACGACCAAGACTTACGGCAAAAAAATAAATATTCAGCTGAACAGCTTTTTTGAAAGCTTTGCAAAGTCTAGAGAGAATTGATCAGGAATGTTGTCTCATGCAGTGATTCTTAGGTACTTGAATGTAAGTCTGTCGTGTATGACTACGCCAAATCGAACAATTTTTTATTTCGATATACTCTGAGCTCATATGGATTGGTAACAAATTGATGCTACCGACTGCTTGTATATTATTGATGAGTTTAGAGTGTACGTCTGTACATAATTTATGATTTTTATTTATGAATTAATGACTAACGGCAAATATTATAATGATAAAGTGTGCGTGTTAGATGTGAATATACTAATCTTTACTATACAACTCCGATGCGTCCCACTGCAATGTCCATTCTTGTCCCCGACTAAAAGCAACAACTTCCTCTTGCTCTCACATGCATAACTGGCTGTTCAACAGCCACAACCGGTCTTCTGAATCCATGATCATAAACTACAGCTGGCTGTGCAACTGGTACAAAAACGGGTTGAACCACGCGTCGTGGAGGCATTACGACTACCGCTGGAGGTCTTCGAATCGGAGCTGGAGCAACGTATACTCGCGGACCGCCTCGATGAAATCCGCCGTTTCTGCGACGACCACTCATATATCTTTTGAAGATGTTATGCGTGTAAAACTTGTGCTTAAGAATTGATGGAATTTATGGAGGTTTCGAGGAAGCAGTGGATTATGTATGAATGGTGTGGTGTTGGATGAAGTTGATTAGATTAGGAATTGAGATTAGCACGTGGTGTCAATGCGATAAAAGGTTTAGCGCGCCTCGCTTAGGTAGCGCGCGCTGTAGTTCTCACGCGACACGCCATTGCATGTTTTTAAACCAATAAGATAATGTGTCAATTAAATATTGCTTCGTTTGTTAATTGATGGAAATTGAATTTATTAATAAGATCAAGTTGATGAAGCTAACAGTGAATCTGATATCATGATATATAAGCTGCGTGATTTTGGTAACGTTTTAGATGTCTTCTAGCACTTGAGCTTAATTAGAGCAGCTGCGAAAGCCAGTAGTTTGGAATCGAGTGGTTCTCTTCTAAACCATGATACTTTAAAGAGACAGATTAAAAGTATCAACCTCTAGCAATATATTCTTAACTAGATTCAAATATATTCACATACAGCACCCGCCACCAGGTGATGAATAATACATCGGCTGTGACACCGAATACATTAGCGGCCGCCCATACCCACCATACATACCACCTCCATAATAAGGCTGACCCATTCTATACGGTGGGATAAAGACCATCGGCGGTCGTGATGGATAATATGAGTATGCAGATGCCCCTGGTCTGTAACAACCAGGTCGAGAACCTCCTAATGGACCTCCGAAAGGACCGCCAAACCCGCCGTGGTGGCGGCCTGTGTAGTGGCCATAATTACTTCCCATCATCTTGATTCACAGACGAAGCGTAAGCGCTTTTTGTTTATTCTACGACGGCCGATCAAACAACATTTATATTTTTCTTCTAGTCGTGTTGATCTTACTGAAGAATAGGTGGGTTTATGTGACGCTTGGCATAAACTGACATCATAATTCAGGCACATGGCGCTGAAGTAGGGCCATTGTGATAGCGAGTTTCCCAAAAGGCCCACTTCAACTGATTAATTCTACACGTTTTTTTGAGTCTGCTTAACATAATGACTTTTGTTTTGTACAATTTACGTGAATATACATGGAGTAATAAACAAAACAGAAGCAAGACTAATATACAAAATTATGGGAATCAGTAAATGATCAGAGAGTTTTCAGTTTCAGCATCTGAATGAGTCGAGACAATCACAACCTTTAGTTAGTAGTATATGAAAATCGAGCTTTTGTAAGCTGCGCTGCATGTTGAATGAAAAACAATTTGATTGATATTTATATCCTAAGTTGAGCCTAGCCTTCTTCTCCTTTTTATTCCATTTTAAATAATTCCTGTCGTATCACTGATACGACCGACTTTACCTTGAAAACCAATACTGAAAAATATAAACTCACTCAATCCAATCGCAAAAAAACAAATTTCTCTCGTTGCACAAAGCTAGAAAAGAGACAGAAACGAGGTACTCAGTTAATCATGACGCTGATTCTCACGAGTTTCGCGTTCATGACCATGATCATGTTTGTGTGCGTGTCTCTTATGTTTGTGTCCGTGAGCATGACCCGGATGACGTGCATGCGGTCCAAAATGGGGCATATATCCTCCAAATCCTGAACCTCCAAATGGAGGAGCAGTCTTTCCTCCAAATCCAAAACTTTCAAAATCTGCTTCAGAAAAAGACGGCCAGTGACCAAAATGTTCGGTAGATCCAGGTACGGGACCAGTGGAATCAGCGGGACCGGAGTGGCCAGCGGGGCCAGCAAGTCTCTCGGGGCGAACTTTGAATCCAAATTTTCCGCGATCTTCCGCGCATCCATAACCCATGTATGTAAAAGGCGAGTGGCGAGGATTATGACGATGGTGACAATGAGAACGATGTCCTGGACCATAAGCCTCGCGTCCCATACCAGAAAATTGATGACGACCAGCTCCATGAGCATAGGGTCCGTAAGAATGACCACCGGAACCATGATAACCAAACATGCCGGGACCGAGAGGGCCGAAACCAAAACCAAAACCAAAACCGTGACCGAAAGGATAATGGTGAAACTTATCATTATGAGAATTAACGGACTCGGAGTCTGAGGAGTCAGATGAACCGGATGAAGATTTGTGAGCAGATCGAGGGGCACGGCGGCGGCGGTGAGCATGGCGACCACGGCGCCCATGATTAGAGTCAGAAGGTACTTTGCTGGAAGTAGCGATGTCAGAATCAGAATCGGAAGAGTCAGAAGCAGAGGTGGGTTCGCCAGAGTCAGAAGATTCATAAACCTTCGCAGTGTCTTCAAGATCAACCGAAGTGGCTCTCTCAGCCTCATTGGCTTCCTCAGAGTTATGCGCTGCGTTGGATGATTCAGCAACAGGCTCAGTGGACTCCGCAAGAACGTTGTCATCGACAACCTCGACTACAATAATTCTCTCGTTTTCGGGAATCTCATCTGCCGTAGCTTGGGATGGAGCATCATCACGCTGATGACGACCCTCGCGAGAACGACGAGCTTGATGACGACGACCATGATGGTGACGTGAATCCCACTGTCGACCTTGCAAGAAATCCCAGCCGTTGCCGTAAAAACCAGCACCGTAGTCAGACCACATAGAGTGCGGTCCATAAAAAGAGCCTCCAGCTGGACCCACTCCAGGCGTAGGAGGCGCATGGTGGCCGAAAGCCGAGTGATGATGATGACCGAAAGGCGCATGGTGGCCAAAGTGAGAATGAGGACCGAACGACTGATGAGGTCCGGCGTGATCAAACCCATGAGAAGGATAACCATAAGAGCCTTGCGGGGCAGAGTAGCGATCAAAATCGTTAAAAGCAAACATATTTTTTCAATTCGTTGAAACTATCTGTAAAGTGTATGAAATACAAAGATAATGAAAAGGAGATGAAGTCGAGCAGAAATGGGGGTATTCATGTTTTTTCAGAAACTGTGGCGACAAAGAAGACGCGCGTATATTTCAGGAAAGTCATCATTTTCGAACAGTTTCGGAAAAGATATTAAAATCTGAAAATTTAGAGTCATCAGAATTTGTGCGGTTGGTCGCATTTCGAGCCAAATTCTGGAAATATTGCGAGGAGAAGATGACGTGGACTGCTATACTTTTGTCCGGACTTATCCTCAAATGGGACTAATTCAGCATAAAGGACGCGGTTGTCACCGGACTTAATCGGACTTCGAACGACTTATGTCATAACCTTAACTTGACGATGGCAAGCCTAGAAATGGAACTGAGCTGCGGATATAACCAGCACGTGCTTCATATGAAGAAACAAAGTACACACATTTTCATCTCGCCACTGTTAAATCGTTTTTAGACGCTGAACAACCGCGAGTTGCATTAGACGCAGAAGAGAACTTTGATATTGCAAATTGATTTTAAATTGCAATAGAAAATGAAATAAATAAGCGTTTACAAGCGAGTTGATTACCAATTAATGATAATCAGACTTCTGACATCTCGAATCCAAGAGACGGGCTGTCAAAACGCGGTGAAAACGGTCTTGATTTAATTGACTGTATTTTACTTTACATCTAGTCATTGTTATTTTATCTCAATGGTATCGCAAGTTCGCAACTTAACTTATCGACCGAACGCGCTCTGATAACGAGTCGCCAATTTAAGTTCGTCTCTGTGTTTTCTTCTGTGATGCTGCTGACTACGCTGGAACGAAGACATGAGTTTTGGCCTTGCAGATTAAGGACCGGTCGGCTTTGCCGCGCCGCCGTCCCGTGCGCAACTTCAACGTCTATCAAATATATCATTTTTCCAATATAAATTTCTGGTTTGAATGCCAACTTCTTGTTGTCTTGTTTTTACTTTTCTAATTATGCGAAAAGCGCTAATTGGAGCCGACGCACGCCAATAAACTGTTTCTGCACGCGCAAGAACGCGCTTGTGGCATTATGCAGCTGCCCAATGCGGCTTAGCTAAATAAAACGCCTAACCCTGGCAAAAACGTAAACAAACCGCGTCCGTTTCTCGCTTCGCTCGCCGCCTCGCTTCTTCCCCCGCTCTTCCTTCTGCTTTTTCACTCTTCAGCCTATTTGTTTACTCCTTTCTGTAGCTGCTTTTCTTTTAAGTTTTTTCTGCATTGAGTGCAGCTTGCAGCTTTGCATATTGGAATCTTCGGGTGCAGACCACTCTCAGCGCGCGATGGCTCCGGTCGCTGCTGTGGAGCCTTTCCAGCTGCCGGCTCCCACTCGTACACCAGCCCGTCGCGTCTCTCCGACCAGATCCACTCGCCGTGGAAGCAACTCGGCCCTGACTCATCAATCGCCATTGCTTTCTGGCCGTATCACCCGCGCGTCAGCGAAACACTCACCTTTTGTGACCGCCGGAGGCTCTGAGCAGCTCTCTCCGTTGCGCCGCTCAGCAGGCGTACTTCATCTTGACCAGGCCTCTTTGGGATCGCCAGTACCTCGACGAACTTTTCCTACTTCGGGACAGACCAAACGCCAGCCGCCCAGCTCACCTCTCGAGCATACTCACGGCAATAGCTTCGACAAAGACAACGAGACCCCTTATCCGCCGTCCCCCTTCGCCGCAAGCTTTTCGAATCTAGCTCCTTCTACTTCTACTCCGGCAGTAACTAAAACCCGATTTGGTAATTTGGGTTTTGGGAAAAAGGAGAATCCTCCAGCGTCACCAGCAAGTCAACTCTTCAAAGTTCGCAGAACTCATTCGGTGGAGAATTTGCTGATCCGCGACAGTCCGTTTTCAAATAATGGACCCTTGCCAAGTGCGTCGATGCATCCGCATCCACTATCGCAATCACTCACTCCTGCAACTCTGGACGATGATGTCCCCATTCGGCCGTCTTCAAATCACAAATTCAACTCCTTGGGATTTGCTGCAAAGAAAAAGCGACCATCGCTTCCGGACTCGGCATCGATGTCAGCTCTCTCATCCATTGCCTCTTCAAATTCCACATCTTCAACCGAGACACCACCAAATTATCGCTTCGTCAAACCTTTCCAACCGGCTTTTATGAGCACTGGTCTTCTTTCAAAACGGAATCGACAGAACCACGGGTCTTTGGACTCACCGCATTTTGCACCTCCAGAGACCCCCTGCAAACGTCCAGCTCAACCGCAGTTCACGCCAGCTCCAGGATCAAGTCTGAAGGCCTTTTCAGAGGTTAAAATGAAAGACGTCAGTGAAATTTTTGAAAGCAGTAACTCTGGATTTGAATGTGAGATGCCACCTACACCTACCAAGGCGTTTAGCGTCCAGCATGATAGTCCTGCTTTACCTCCAGTGCGAATAACTCCAACGCAAGGATGGTCTATTCCCAAACCGACTAGTAAGTTTTTCGCTGTTCATAGTGAGCTTTAATGCTGACGTTGAAAACAGCAACTCCTATCGAAACCTCTTTCACCTCAATCTCACCTACAGCCGGAAGTTTGCTCGACATAAAAACACCCAGTACTCCTGCTAAACCTGCTTTGGGTTATTTCGATTCAAGCTCAACTCCCGCTAATGTTGCTGACTCTTTCCTTCTCGAAAAATTTCAAGACATCACATCAATTGGTTCTGGAGAATTTTCATCAGTCTTTCTAGTCACTGAACGTGCTCTACCTCACAATAAATATGCTATCAAGCGAAGCAAGACAGCATTGATGAGTCATAAAGCTCTCGAAAGGCGCTTAGAGGAAGTTGCAATTCTAAAGGAGCTGTCTTCGAAAACTGATAACGAAGATAGAGAGTACATCATTAACTATGTAAATAACTGGGAGTATCAAGGTTTTCTTTATATAATGACAGACTACTGTGAGAACGGAAGTCTCGATGTCTTCTTAGCTGAATATGGACGTGTTTCTAAATTGGATGAGTGGCGTGTTTGGAAAATTATGATTGAGATTGCTTTCGTAAGTTGCTATGTGGTTTCTTGTCTTCTTTCAAAGTTTTAACAATATTTAGGGCCTTCGATTTATTCATGACTCCGGATACATTCATCTTGACTTGAAGCCGGCTAATGTTTTCATCACATTTGAGGGATCTTTGAAGATTGGTGATTTTGGCATGGCCACACAATTACCTGCTGTATGTATTATTTGCTTCATATTAAAGTATTAAGCTAACACTTCTTAGACCAAAGGTATTGAACGCGAAGGAGACAGAGAGTATATTGCTCCTGAAGTTCTAGCACTACAGGAGTACTCGAAGCCTGCAGATATCTTTTCCTTTGGTCTCATAATGCTTGAAATTGCTGCAAATATTGTACTCCCTGATAATGGTGCATCCTGGCACAAGCTCCGATCCGGCGACTTGTCTGATGCTGGTCGATTGAGTTCCAGCTCCGGAGATCTTACTAGTCTTGGGCTTGACAATGACGGCATAAAAATCCCATCATGGGCACCAAGCTTCATGGTGGATGATACGGATGCATTGGATCGCATAGTGAAGTGGATGTTACGACCAACTCCTAGCGAGCGACCTACAATCGAACAAGTTCTCGATACACCGGAAGTAAAGCTTGTGGACGAGAGACGAAAAGCTGGAGCGATCATTTTCGAAGGCGAATATGGACCAGAGCCAGACACGAACACGATGAAAGCGGATGGAGACGGAAATATGCTTGATCAGGACGATGACTGGCGTATGGAGCTTTAGATCCTTGTGAAATATTTTGAGTCATTTTTGTGATGTCCATCCTCATGATTTTGTGATTTTCTTGGCTCTGATGACTACTTTTAACTTATTCTATTATTTTTATTTGGTCGCTCTTTCGAACTATTTTTTGTTAGCTTTTTGAGTCCAGATCTCGGTTGCAGTGTATTTCGTATACATATTTCCGGTGCGATTTATACCATTAGCTCGACTTTTGCATGTCGCTTATGAGCGTTCTACAAACAGGCTCTCGCGTTCCTTTTGCGTGTGCTTCGACAGTAGTACTGATGCTTCCACCCATCTGATTTTGATATTTGATATTTCGCAGCTGCCGCGCCGTCGAGTTCTCACACTTTTTTTTGGTAGCGTTTTATGTACATTTTGCTCCTACACTGCGATGCTTTTCATCGCTACGGCTCTATTGAGCCTATGCGTTTGATTTTTCTTAGTTCTCGCTGTTTTATGTCAAAGAGACATGTCTATTTTATGATGAATATGTGGTAACTTTATGACATACTTTAACATCTTCGATGAATTTTTCGATTACGTACATACTTGTCTGTTATTTGCTTTTTTACGTACTTATTTTTTGTTTTTTGCACTCATATGAGGAGTTTGTCATTCATTTATTATGTGCTTTCACGCACTCACCACGTCCATTTATTTTGCTTTTTAACTACACTCGTTCAAAGAATTGTTTCCCTGTTTTTTGTTTTCGTCAGCTATGCAGTTTTTTCTCTTTATATGATCTTCGATCAGGAACAGACTCCAATGTATCTGTTTCTTTTGCCTTGATTTCCTTTTTTTTTCTTTTCTTTTCCAACTTTGCGGTGGATATTTGGTGAATTTGAGATACAAGTGATCTATCATTTCTGTATTACTTGAATCGTTTTTTCTTTGTGTGTTTGTTTCCTGTTTTTATTGGTGGACAATTTTATTTATATGTGAATGTGAATGAGCTGGGATTGACTGAGATTTTTTATGAATATGAAAATGATATGAAAAGATGCAAGAATGATATTTGCTTTACTTTTGAGGAAACTTACCTTTTTTTCCCATTTTCTTTTTTTTCTGATTTACTTGTTTTTTTTTTTCATATACCTGTATTTACATATACATTTGTACCTATGTATGTGTAAGTGTTTGTTAATGTCTTTGTTGATGATGCAGATGATTATTTAGTGTTATTTATACAATGACTACAGTTTTTAACATTTATTCGGTGCTCTGGTAGTACAGAAATTGCTGTGTAGAGGTGAGATTTGTAACATGGATGCTGTCTTAGCATAACCACAATCGTCAGTGCTAAAAGGAAGGTCAGAGGAAAAGCCTATAGTTAGCAGTGACTATCAGCGAACTGCTTGCATTTACTAAAAAGCGTGCAGTACATGTATACTTCATGGCAAGAACCAATTGTGATTTGCATTAACCTTGACTTCTATTTAGATGTCAAGACTCTTTTCCAAGTCGTAATTGCCTGACGTTAAGAGATGTGTGATAATGTATTAACTTGGAAAATTTGTTGTCTAGCTTTGATGAAAGAAAAGAAATTTTTGATAAAACCTTTCACAATGTTTACATGGAATTTAAGAACATTCTTAACCAGTGACAATAGATAATAATATTAATATTCGTTCTTTTTTCTCTTATAGGCATTCAAATACTCACTACTTATTATAAGACTGGACTTTGTCCACAATGGACAGAAAAAAAAATGGTAAAGCACAATATCGACAACTTCTCACTGTTGATTTTCCAAAACTAAAGTATTGAATCGACAATGTCGCGATCAGAATATTTTTTCTGAGAAGAAAGATCGAAAAATTCAAGAGCTAAGAGCTAAAAGCTAACAACTTAGAACAGAATTAAGCGTGAAAAATAAGCATTGATATTTTATACCACGAGCGATGCTAGAAATTGAACTGGTGTTATATAGCTTTCGAACAGCTTCTTTTATTATTTAATTTATTTTCTGCGTGTTTTGAACAGCGCTGAAAATTGCATTTTTCTCGCTGTGAATGTTTTTGATAATTTGACATGAAGTGATTATATTTTGTGATCTTTATGTAAAGTGAAGTGTGGAGTAGTTAGCGTAGCCGGAATTATATTCGGGCCATTTGGGATTGAACTAATTTATGAAGTATATAAACCAATCAACGTCGTCAATTCCTACAATATAACTCATAATATGACAAAAATCTACATTTCAGCCTACCAATTGCCTTTCCTTTCAATTTGTCTTACAACTTATCTGCAGTAATTTCAGACAAGAATTCTTCAAGCACAGTTTTTGTCGCTCGTTGATTCCAAAGCCCGAATTTAAGGTTAAGGGCAGCAAGCCGGCATCCCGTTACTGTTGTTTATCAGTTTCGTTTCGGCTATTTATCTGATTTTCGGGTATACACACACATCAGCAAAGCTTTATCTCATTATTTTAATCTAAGAATCTGATAAATCTGTAATATTTACGAAACGTAATGTTGAGTTACTAGACACCCGACAATGTAGGTATTCGCATATCACAATCAATGTCTCGAACCAATCAATCGCTTTGTGATTCTGTAATTGTAAGTCTTCCTACGGCCTACTTGACAAGTAAATGGTTTATAGGCATTCTCGAGATTTAATAATTACAACTTTTTCATGGTTGAAAAGTCAATTGCTAGGCATTATCAAAAGACGACGACGAAACCTCAAAAAATAAAAAAATAAAAGGTTATTCAAAATAAAGCGACCGGCCTAGAACACGATAATTGTGGCAAAGAAAACAAATTGAGAACCTTGGTATGTTTTTACGAGGAAGCAAAAAATATGACTCAAAAACACAAGAAAAGCATGAATCAGAGAAGTGAAAACTCGTAATTTGCACCCGAAGGATTATTCATTCAAGCATCAAAAGATAACGAAAAGTGATGAAATGATGACATAAATATACATAAATGAATTGTAAAGAAGAAAAGATCAAATAAAGCATAAAAGAAAAACAACCCACCGGTACTCCATCTTTTTAAGACCACCTGAAGATAAAAAAGGGCAACGAAAAAGCCAGATCTTTCAGAATGCTAAGTTTAGCTCCTGTATTGTGACTCCGATACATGTAGCATGATCACTATTGACCAAGAGTAACTGAAACTTATTCCTTGAGAGGAGCATGATCTAGACTTTCTGAGCCAAATTTTTCCTTCTGGCCATATTCAATGATGATTTTTAGTCACATTTTGTTGATTTTAGATATGAAGGAAGGCATAAAACAAAAGACAAAGAGCGAAATTTGCTTAAGGCATAGCGGCAGCCTTGTCAGCGGTGGCAGCTGCGCTTGAAAGAATTGTGTTCTGAGCACGCTTAGACTTGTAATCCTTGATGGCGGACTTAATGGCGTCTTCGGCAAGCATAGAGCAATGTACTAAAAACCAATGTTAGCGTGGCGTTCAAGCACGCATAACGTAAAAGAAATATACATACACTTGACAGGAGGTAAACTGAGCTCCTTAGCGATGGCAGTGTTCTTAATCTTTCCAGCCTCATCAAGAGACATTCCGCGAACGAGCTCGGTGAGGTAAGAAGAAGAGGCGATAGCACTTCCACAGCCAAAAGTCTTAAATTTGACGTCAGAAATAATTCCGTTGTCATCGACACGGATCTGGAGCTTCATAACGTCACCACAAGCGGGAGCACCTTTACAGAAAAGATTGTGAGCTCAAAGATTGAAACAAAAAAATTAAACAAATGCCGAAAACTTACCAACAAGACCGGTACCGACATTAATATCATTCTTGTCCATTGAGCCGACATTGCGGGGCTTGCTGTAATGATCGAGCAGTAAAGAAATGTCAGTCAAGTTGCAATAAATAAAAAAACTCATAAGAAAAGTAGTTCGCGAATGTAGAAGAAGAAAGACAACATATCTTTTGCGTGGTAGGCTCTGACAGGCAGAGTCACAGAAGGGGCTGCCCGTGGGATCGCCTGGGCAAGGAGAGGCCGGGAAGAACGGAGAATAAAGCTCATGATTGTTTAGAGTATTTGTTTGGAAAAAATTGATACAAAATCCGATAAGAGTCGAAGGTGAAAGTCGGCAAAAGAAAACGGAAAAGGCAGCAAAGAGACGCTGTGATTATGAATCTTTGAGTGGGAGAAAAGACAGAAAAGGATTAAAGATGGCGGATTATTTAGCGTGTGCAAGAAAACGCAGTGGCGGGGCGCGCCCTGACCGAGGGCGAGGGCTTTCCTCCCGCCGGTGATTTGTCAGACACGCATCAAGCCATATGTGTCATATGCCACTGCGGTTGAGGCCGCAAGCGCACAGTGTTTCAACATTTAATGCCGCAAACGCACATGAGACTCGGCTGAGAACTTGGCCAGACGATTGGGCAGTGGCTATCTCCACGCTTGTATCCCAAAGCAACTTAAAACCCGATACGTCCGAGTAGATGACTCTTGGGATGCACAATTCAGAGCGGACTGAGAAGCACTCGAGCGAGAACGGACCAAAATGTTCTGTCTCCTCGGCGTCAACACCGGCAATAATATGCTTCCAGATAGCCTATATATGCGGGGATAATATTGCACCGATTTTTTAAATTGTCGCAGTAATTGGCCAGATTGTTTTTTCACTCCAATAGCAAATTATAAACCAATTATAAGATCTTTGCTCTATCAGCGAAATAAGCGCTTGGAAGCAGCATGGTTGCAATAATCGATGCTAGAATATAAACGACCACCAAAAGTCAAACCCAGTTCCCGACAAGACAAGAATCTGCGGAATCTCGGAACTCGGGCCTTCTGAAAGCCATCTGATAATTCGCACTCGTTTTCATATCTTCAACACCCGTTTTGGTGGAAGCTTTCTGCCTTCGACGGTTACCAGCAAATAGTTTATGGATCGAAATAGTGCCAGTTTGTATTTATTTTTTGATCTTGTCGTATTCATATTTATCGGACTTTCATGTCGACTCCGAGCCGCGCGTCCGAGCCGCGCCGGCGACCGCCCACTTACACCGGTTCCGTCCCCCACCATTTGCCCTTTTAGCGAATTCTCCATCATTCTTGTGGGTTGTTTCTCAATGTTGAAATAAACGAGAACTATAGTATTATAAAATATCTGCATGCTGTAGGAAACTTAAAAAGCCCGGTGACAATACAGCGTTGTTCGAAGGTTAAGCGTTTGCTGTCCGTCGTCTACTGCCAGGCGAAGTCCGCATCCGACAACAAAGTCTCTCTATCACCTAAACCCACACTTGCCTCACAACTTCATGCTGAATTTGAAGCCCAAGTCCTTCTGCTGCCAAAACGTAGCTTCAAACATAATTCACCGTAAATTGCAGATTATTTGATCTTCGTTTAAATCACATTTGATACGCGCACGCGCGCACGCCGGGAGAAACCGCATTCGGAATTGCGCTTGTGTTGCCTTTTCTCGGGTCTCCGACGCGCCACTTGCTCTCTTCTCACTTCCCCGGCTCTCCGCCTAAACCAGTGACTTCTTCCTTCTCCGCATATTTCTACTGTTGCAGTTACAATTTTTTTGTAACTGTAAATTGATTTTTTTGTAGAAATTTAGCGGTCTAATCAATCTCTGTCTTTCTGTTAAAGTCGCTCGTTTGTGTTTTTCTCCATCACTTCGCGACGCCGCTTCCTTGTGGCTGCTAACCTGTCTGCCCGCACACGACCACATCAACACTAAACAACGACAACAATAAACATGAGTCTGTCGTCTTCCACAACCACTGCGTCTTCGTCGGACTCTTCTTCAACATCACCTTCTTCCACATCTAAATCAGTTCCTGGAAATGCAATTAGTCTCACGCCGTCGCCTATTAAAGAATACTTTGCCCGACCGACGGTAGCGGCTTTCGTTGCCGGTGGTGTCGCTGGTGCCGTCTCACGAACAGTCGTCTCACCTTTTGAGCGAATGAAGATTATCATGCAGATTCAGGGACCTGGTACTGGAAGTTACCAGGGTGTCGTTGGCACACTGTCAAAAATGTGGAAAGAGGAAGGTTGGAGAGGATATATGCGCGGCAATGGAATCAATTGCGTGCGAATTGTCCCTTATAGTGCCGTGCAATATAGCAGTTACACAATTTATAAAGAGGTATGCACTTTGGTATTTTTAATGCCTCTCTGTAAAACAAACATGTTAACATGAATACAGTACATTATGGAAGAAGGCAAAACCGAATTAGACACTCCGCGTCGACTATGTGCAGGTGCACTTGCTGGAATTACTTCGGTCGTCGCAACATATCCCTTGGACATCGTTCGAACTCGTCTCTCAATTCAAACCGCTTCAATAGGCAAAGCACACGTTGACCCAACTCTAGCCCCTGGAATGTGGAGTACGACAAAAATGCTCTACAGAACAGAAGGTGGTGTTTTTGCGCTGTACAGAGGTATCGTGCCAACTGTTATTGGTGTCGCGCCTTATGTTGGTCTTAATTTTGCTGTCTATGAAAGTATGAGAGAGTTGGTTGCGGATGAAGAAGGAAACATTGGTGCTGCTGGAAAGCTGTTTTGTGGTGCGGTCAGCGGAGCCGTTGCGCAGACTTTAAGTAAGTTAGATTGATCTTTTTACAATGTTTATCAGTACTGATTATTTAGCGTATCCTTTTGATGTTCTTCGTCGTCGTTTCCAAGTCAATACTATGAAGGATTTGGGCTACCAATATTCTTCAGTTCTTGACGCTATTATCTCAATCACCAAAAAAGAAGGGTAAGTTATACAATTGCACTATTTGAATTAACTTACTAATAATTTAGTCCATTCGGTTTATACAAAGGACTTTCGGCCAATCTTCTCGTAAGTCTCGATTCTCGCAGTTTCAATGTGCTCTTATACTGACTCAAATACAGAAAGTCGCTCCATCAATGGCAAGCAGTTGGCTCAGTTACGAGCTTGTCAAAGATTTCTTACAAAAACCATGAATCGTTAATCATCAGCCTTACATTTTGATTCATACTTGTTGTTCTTTGTATAGTCCCCTATATAGTCTTGCATTCCTTGCTGCGTTGGTTATCATCAGCTTTTATTTTTATTTGTTCATTAGTTTGTTTGTTATGTCTTTGCAATTTGGGTAATTCAGGGTAAACATATTTATATTGAATGCATGCATGCGATTGGTACATTCTATTTGTTTTGAGCACGTATCGTTGTGTTTTACATGGATACATGCACAGATACTTGATGCGGCTTGTTCATTTCATCTACTCCGGATTCGAGTTGCATTTCGCTAAAGCTAAATGCTTAATTGAATATCACGTGACTGATGACTGTAGAATATAACCCTACAATAAGTTTGTAGGGCTGTGGGTTAGCGTGACTGCTTTCAAGTCCCAAGGCGAGCGACGGGACTGCGACCGCAACCCAGCTGGTGCGAGGCGCCCGGGCGGGAGCACGCGCAAACGAAAGCCCTGTTGGAAACACTTACATTTCCTTCTTCCCAGGTCCCGAAAAACTCAGCAACCCCCGTCGTCGACAACAATCAGCAATGGGTATCGATCTGTTGAAGAAGCAGCACGTCAAGAGCAGCCACCGTGCTGCTCCCAAGTCCGACAACGCTTACTTGAAGTTGTTGGTCAAGCTCTACCGATTCTTGGCCCGTAAGTGTTTTCTGGTTTAACATCTTTGCGATTGCAACAACGAAGACGACAAGACAATGATCGAATAGTGTTGGAGAAAGAGTAGAAATTTTGGTGGAGCAGTAGTTTGTTTTGGGTGTATTCGAATGAACATGGCTACTGGTTGAAAAAGAGAATTGCTGGAAGAGTTTGTCGTCGTCGAGTCTAGCACGCATATTTCTCTATTGCAACATAATACTGACAGATTTCCAGGCCGAACTGACGCCAAGTTCAACAAGATCATCCTCCACCGATTGTTTTTAAGCAAGGTCAACAGACCCCCTGTTTCCACCACTCGTCTCCAGAAGGCCGTCAAGGCTGAGGGTAACGCTGAGAAGATCCTCGTTGTTGTTGGAACCATCACCGACGACGTCCGTATCCTTTCCGACTTCCCCAAGGTTACCGTTGCTGCTCTTCGTGTCACCTCGAGCGCCCGCGAGAGAATCCTTAAGGCCGGCGGTGAGATTATCACTCTTGACCAGCTTGCTCTCCGTGCCCCTACCGGCAAGAACACCCTTCTCCTCCGTGGCCCCAAGAAAACCCGAAAGGAGGTCAAGAGCTTCGGTTTCGGTCCCCACAAGCACAAGGTCCCCAAGGTCCTGTCTACTGGACGCAAGTTCGAGCAGGCTCGTGGTCGTCGTCGTTCGCGCGGTTTCAAGGTCTAAATTATATGCATATATTTGTTGGGTTTTTTGTATTTTGCGTGCGTATGACTTGATCTGGAGTGTGTGTGTACGTAAGGGTCGATGCAAGGAAATAAACTTACAAGGTTATTTATATTTATGAATCTTGAGTGGAAAGGCTTTGTATCTATGTACAACAAAAGAATTGATTTTATATATAAAATGGATTAATCTACTTATGGTTTTATATGAGCGCGTGTATGGGAACCAAGAGTATTAGTATATATAATATGAAAAGTATTGTGCGATTTCTTTAAACCGGAGGGCGTGTGCGATTGTGATTTTCAATAGAATTAAAATTGATTAAGAGCTAAGTAGGACACCAGGTCGATATATACTAAACCAACTAAACAAATCTGAATTTCCTGAAGGAGCCGAATAACTCCTTAAGCCGTCCATACCTTTAATAAACCTTCAGCGCCTTGGTACAGTTAGAAAGCACAAAGAAAACATGAAAATAAGTACAATGAGAAAATCAGGGTAAATCCAAAAACGCGTGATACGGTGCAAGAAGCAGTAATAGACAAAACCCCGTGCGAGGAGAAGGTAAGGGAGGACTTTAAACAAATAAACCATGACACATTTCCATGCTGCCGTAGTCTCTGCAGTAACGAATGGTAATTTCTCTGCCAATTCTAGCGATGAGTTTTTCTTCCCAGTATTTCTTACTGTTTGTAGAACTTAGGACTGAGCTTGATTTTTCGCTTTGGTAGTTAATTGAGCGAGCGGTTGTATTGGTTGCGGAGGTTACGGAGTGTGCAGCTGTCGTTGTTGTAGTTGTTGATTGTTGGAGATCGCCGAAAAAGACGTCAAGAAGATCGTCGTCGATGCCCATTATATCGTGGATTACTCGACGAGTTATGCGTTGCCAAAATCCAGGAGTAGATTGTTTATGTTCAGATACTTGAGATTGAGCAATGTGAGAGGAAGCCGAGTTGTCTGGTTGGAATTGTTGCTCGTTTGCTGTATTCTGATAAATTGCGAGTCCAGAGTTGTTTATAAAACTGAACTGCGCACCAGCTGATGATGATGAAAGTCCAGGTATTTGAGTTGGTGGTAATGGAGTTTGAGCACCGTTATACTCTGAACTATAAAAAGACCTGGTGGTCTCTTTATTCTCAGCGAAATCATCTTCTTCCTCAACGGGAATTCCCCAGCTTGAGATTGTACTTGATCTTCTAGAAGGAGAAGCTCTTCGTTCAAGTTTCCGTAATTCGCGGAATAATTGCTCGGAATGATCTAATCTCCAAGCATTGATTCTCGCAGTGATTTCATCTGAGGACAGTGACGATGAGGATTGTGATAATACGGCATGAGATGCCGCTGCTGCTGCCGCCGCCGCTGCAGTGGCTGCAGTAGGAGTACGTGAAGATTGTTGGTATACACGTTCGTTGAAAGAACCATTGCCATCATGTTGAGGAAAAGCAAAATTATCAGAAAGGTTGGTAACTCCTAATGGAGTTCCCTCATGAACGTCATGTGCTTCTTCTTGATCGTCGTCTTCCTCGTCATCATCTTCGTCTTCAATATCATCTAAAAAAGACGAACTTTCTCCAGCCGAAAACAGAACCCATTCTTCATCTCCAATCGAAGTTCCACTCGCTCCCGCAGCATCCGCAGTGCCTGTCGCTCGTGCCGCTCCCGCTCCCGCCGCAGCCGCCAGCGAGCCCGATGAAAGCGAGTCTAAAGAAAATCCTGATATCGAAGATACTCGGTCACGAGTGTTATTTGCTTGCATTGCAGAGGCTGATTGAGACTGTTGCTGCGCTCTGAGAAGAGGATGCTGCGATGGGTTGTAGAAGGCCATTGTTTGGCGATGAGCTTGGGGTTTACAGTTACCGGATACGGATTAATTGAATAGTCACCCAGGCAGCTTGAACTTGTTCTCTTGAACGCAGTACAGCAGTGACGAGCCAATGTTCACAGCACACTTCCGACACAGATAATAGACAGAATAAAAGACACGAGAACCGGATGGCAAAATGAGCAAACGAAGGTGGTCTGGGCCAGAAAGACTGTAACTGGGGCCTTAAAACTCCCAAGCGGCGGCTTATCAGGAGCATCAAGTCCCGATGAGCAAACAAGACCAATGCGGCGCGAGCTCTTCGGTGGCGCGCTCCGAAAGAAAACTGGTCCCAACGCCGGCTTCGAGACCCGTTTTTTCGGTGATTGCACTATTGTTGCTCGTCGTTGCTTTGCGGCCAGACCGGCGTGGGTCCGGACACGTCGTTGATTTTACTATATCACTTTAGCAACAGCGTCTGTATTTATTTATATGCGTACGTGCTTAATGAAGCTTGTTCATGTTCTCGAAATGATAATCAATGCTATGTATGTATGACGTATATTTATATGTACAGCGGCGTCTTCCCATGCCTCAATTATATACAAATAACCAAATTTGACCCAAACAAGAACGAACCCACTTTTCAGACACAAGAACTCTATCTCTATCTGCTCTCCAATCACGTCAACATCTTCATGAAATAGCTGTTGTCATCCGCTACCAACTCCTTAAATGTGCCCTGCTCAACGACCTTGCCGTGATGGCCCAACACAATCACCGTATTAGACCTTCTGATGGCTGACAAGCGATGCGAAATGGATATTGTAGTCACTTCCTTGTTGTCAAGAACATCTGCAAGGGCATCTGCAACCGCGCTCTCTGATTCCGCGTCAAGCGAGGATGTAGCTTCATCTAATATCAAAATAGGCGGTTTACGCACTAACGCTCGCGCAATAGCTATCCGCTGCTTTTGCCCTCCACTTAGCTGCGCTCCCCGTGATCCGACCTGTGTATCCAAACCCTCGGGAAAGTCCGAAATAAATTCACAGTTTGCGCGTAGTGCTGCGTCCTCAATTTCTTCTCTAGTAACTCCAGATAATCCATACGCAATGTTATCAGCTATAGATCCGGAAAATAAAACTGGCTCCTGACCTACGAGTCCAATGGCTCGTCGTAATGATTGTAAATTAAAATCACGAATGTCTCGTCCATTGAGCGTGATCACTCCTTCAGATGGATCGTAGAATCGAAGTAAAAGCTGGCTGACCGTAGTCTTACCACCGCCCGACGGACCAACTATACATACATTCGATCCCGGCTCAATTGTAAGTGAAAGCCCATTAAAAATAGTTGACTGCGGTCTCGTCGGGTATGCAAAATGTACATCTCTGAATTCGATCTTTCCTCTTGCATTCTCCGCTACCGGAATACCTGCTGTTGGGTGAATTAATTGTTGACTGTCTTCCAACTCAAACACTCGTTTCGCAGCACCTAGACCTTTCATCATCTTGCTGTAAAAAGACGATAAACCAATCATTGCATTTCCTGTATACGCTGAATACATCATAAATGATGATAAATCACCAATCGAGATATTACCTTTCATTACCAACTGTGTTCCTACCGATAATACTGTTAGAACTGCAAGATTTCCAGCCAAGTTTGTCTATACCCTATTAGTTTTGCCTCGAACATGCATCAAGAAAATATGCACTTACAGCGCTAAAAAAACTGGCGGAAAGCAAAGCTTCCTGTCTTCCAATCGAGTAAATCTTCCTAACCTCGTGGTTATATTTTCGAGTTTCAACCACATTTCCCGAAAATGACTGTACGGTTTTAATATTATTCAGAGTCTCCTCAGCAACTCTTGTTGCCACACCCAGTGTTTTCTGTGACTCAGTTGTAATATTCCTGATCCGTCTTCCGTAAAAGAATGCGCCAACCGCAATTCCAGGAACAACAGCCATGATAATCCCAGTAAGTTCAACACTGATCCAAGCCATCATACCCAACCCAGCCGTCCCTACAATCAGCGCTCGGAATGCATCTGCGATATTTTGTGTAAGTGATTTAGCGACTATGTTTGCATCGCTGGAAAAGCGGGAAAGTAAATCGCCGACTCTATTGGCGTCGAAAAAACCAGCGTCTTGCATTATTGTGTGTTTATAAAGACGAGAACGAACGCGAGCAACTATACTTTCTCCAACTATGCGTAGAAAGAAAACACGTCCGAAATTTGCAGATGCTCCAATAAACAAAAGCAATCCTATTTCCAGAATTAATAACATTTCATATTTCATTCAAAGAGTGACTTACCAAAGGCAATGTTGAATTGGATAAGTGAAAGTCCCAAAATTTTAGGCTCTTTCTTACTTGTGGTATTGTGCTCTAAATCATACTTCTCGTGTCCACGTATCATATCCAATATCTGTCCGACTGAAAAAGGAATACAAAGCGCTACTCCAGACGCGACGCCCAAGCATAAAAACGCAACTAAACAGAAATTCCACATCAGCAACCCACTTATTTTATGAATCTATAAAAAGCGTACCTCCTAATTTCCAAGCTTCATTTCTCGCCAGCGCAAAAAGTCTTCTCACATCGTGAAAATGTATGTCTTGTAATTGAGGAAGTGACTCATCTTCTGCTGATCCGCTTGATTTGATGGTTCTGTGCCCTCCCTCTTTTTGTATACTTTCTGTTTCACTCCCTAGTTCTCGAGATAATGGGTTAAGCTCGTGTGGAGGTCTATACCGTGACTGTTTATTGCTGTTTCTTAATTTTGCTGACGATGAAAAGGCCTTACTTTGCACTAAATTAAAGCAGCCAAGCACCTTCGTTCCCCGTAATAACCGTCTTTCAAGTATTGACCGTTTTTCGTTTGCAGCATTGAAATTTCTATACACCGATAGATCTCTTCTAAAAACCAATTGTCGACAGATGTTTTCAGATTGCAAACTTATCGCCGGAAACGCCGGTCGCTTTGACGACTTGCATAGATTCGCCCAAATTAAACTAAATGATCCTCCGGTTTTCATAGCATTCCCGAATAACTTGAATATAGTGTCTTTCTGTGATTTTCCGTACTTTGCAAAGTATTGGTTTTTCCTCGATTTATTGACGAATTGTTTGTGTTTTTGTGCTTTTTTTAAAATTTATCATATGATTACACGGTTCTCACAAGCTTTAAATGAGTCGTTCAAAAAAAATCAAAAACTCCCAACTTTCCCCCACAAATTGTGGAGTTACTTTTTGATAATTACTACTTTGTAAATTTATTTACAAAATTATGTCGCCTTTCGTTGAAAATGGTCAGACTTTTAGATTTTATTTGCACCTGGCTAGAAATAAAAAATTTGCAAATTCTAGTAAAGAAAATAGAAATCAGATGAGACGACGATAAACAAACTTCCTTGTAATCTAGGATGAATCATTAATTTAGCTCGAATTTAACTTGAGTAGGAACTTACTAGTCTGAATAAGAAAGTCATGGAAGTTTTGGCTGATTTCAGAATGAATGGTGTTCAAAATTTTAATCATAAGAATAACAACCACAATTCGTGAATAGCAAGAAAATCTATTAGAAAAGGAAATCAGCCACAAAGTTGATTTAGGGCAATATCGCCTACAGTCTGAGTGCAGAAGTAAGCAGTTACTGTCCGAGAGTAACTGCAGGATATAAAGCGGCCGCAATAAATCTACATCAAAGGCCTCATATACTACAAAGAGAGTTTGATCGCAGGTTCCAAGTTTATCAACTGCAAAGAATATAGGAGTAACATACAATGCCACCAAGGTTCAAATGCGCTCAGACATAAGGGAAGTGAAAGTTCAAGTCCTACTCAAATGTCAACAAAAGAAATTTGTTCTGGAAGCATTATAGTTTCATGTAGCCCGGTGCCTCAAATGTAATGGTCCAAAGTCTACGAATTCAGGGGGTTATATAATGGGACACACACGATTAGCACCTTTAACCACATTGTCCAATACTAACGTGTACACAAGCTTCAACAAATTGCGTCGTACAATCTCTTTAATTTCCAAATAAAAGCCACTTGAAGATAATAGGAAAAAGTAATTATTTACTCGACACTGACTAACGAAAAAAAACATGAATACAGCTCTCAGATGTCAGCAGGTCCGTGAACTAAATTGGTGAGATGGCTGGCTCAGTCCGAGCGGTAAAACTGATGAATATACATGTCTCGTCAACCGAATTTGCAGCTCTTATGTCTCAAATATATGCAGGACGCACAGAACCAGAATTCAGAAAAGATTTCTCAATCTCTCTCAGTTAGAAGAGTACCTTGCAAACAACAATAGCCAGCCACCCAACCACTATATCTAAAACGATCAAATTTTCCGTATGTAGTGGTTTGGTATATAAAGAGCACAGAGGTATTGATGATCGATTGTATGAGAATTGAGCCATGTCAGTACTGACCGTCGACATTTCATACATACTATCTTCTTCGTCTGTTCATCTCTGTTGCAAATTTGCCTTTATTGAACAAGGAACTATCTGGTACCAAATTTTATTTCCGACAGTGATGCATCATGTGCTGTCGTAACTATTATGAATGGCCGTGTGGTTTTCGAACAATGTGAGTCTAGCGAATCGGAGCGTAATTTGCTCATATGCGCCTGCAGTGATAAGGTGCAAAAATAAGTCAACTGCTAACCAATTACACTGATAAGATATTCTTTCACTTTTTGTGAAAAACGAGAACAGAGACAGCTCTGCACGCTAATTGAAGCCGTGACAACTTTCCGCTACGACATATGTCCAAAACATCTCACATGGCACAGAGAGACAGATGACGCGGTAGTTTCAAGACAGATTCGGTATCTTAACAGTAACGCTGGAAGTTGAACATATACTTCAACAAAAGAAAAAAGCACAACTGAGGCAAAAATGAGTGGTATGCGAGATAATGATCAAATCTGATGATGATTTACACGAACGAACGATGCAAGCGACTTCACGCCAAAACCGTTCATCATGCTGAATGAATGACGCAATCGCAAATAAAAACTATTAGAATATAGAGGCCGATACTTTCGCAGTCATTTGATCTTGTTTATATTGAAGAAAGTAAATCGGCACTGAGCTATCATCTGATCGTTCTCCATTCTCTAATTTACTCATGATCTAGCGTACATGTCAGTACGAACCCCTTTGACCAATCGCTGCCAGGCCAGTTCCGGGACCTGTATTCGGCGCACCACTTTTGGTTTCGTTGATTGTGTTTTTGCTCTCCGCTAACCGGATTTCCATTGGAGTTACTCTGAAACCAGCTTCACAAATAATAATCTCACTACACAATGCGTGCTTCCGTCCTTGCTGCTATGCGTCCCACCTCCTCGGCCGCCTTCCGTGCCGCTTACGCCAACAACATGCGTGCCACTATGGTCAACAACTTGCGGTCGAGCATGATCGTTCGTGCTGTATGTTTTTCCAATCCCGATTTGAATATTACAGAGAAAACGCGAACATTATATTCCCTTCATCAATTCATTGATTTGAGTGATTTGGAATGAAATTGCGCTTGGCTCATTTGGCATCTATACTCCTTATAAGGTCATCTAATAACCATGTGCATATAGGCTGCCCACGGCAAGTCGGAGGCTCAGCCTACTTCTAAGTTGGCTAAGCTCAAAGACGTTCCCGCCGAGCTGTACCCTCTTCGTATGTTAATTCCATTTATTTCTGACTTCTTGGTGGTTGTTAATCCTTACTTTCTCAGTCGTCGCCGTCGTCATCGCCGTCGGAGCCGCTGGATTTGGTATCATGCGAAAGTTCCTCAAAGACCCCTCGGTAAGTTCTTGAAGTTTGATCAAGGTCCTTGGAGAATTAAATACTGATGAATTTTAAGGTCCGTGTCAACCGTGCTGCTAAATAAACAATTCGCACTATGAAATGCATATCATTCACAGCGCTCAAATCAAAAATTCGAACAATCGTGATGTGACTAAGGGAATTTGGGAAATTTGAAATATATGAAATCAGCTGCACGGACTGATAACTGTTGAACAATTACGTGCAACGAAGTTGTTTTTTACTCTTGCATTCAGTTACGTTCCTTGTAGTACGTGATCCCTTCTTATTTATGCAACTGAATAATGTATCTTGGAATAAATTGACAATTCGAATGATTGATTTGTATTATCATTTTATCTGAATTTGCTTAGTGTAAGCTTCAATGTTTATGATTATTTATTTGACTGTGAAGATTTGCTTTTTGTTCTTGTGATGTTGTTTGTTTATTAGTTTACTTTGCATAATTTATATCTTTGGGAAGCGGTAGATACAGTTCAACTCCTATAGTAGTAGCAAATGCCCGTCTAACTTCAGTACCTGGAGGCGTACTAATTTCCGTAAGTTATAATTGTCCATAAGTTATAATAAATGTGTTATTCTCAATTGACTTCTTTTTTTTTATCTTAAACAGCCATTTATTAGGCTAGACACTAACCCTAATCAACACTTCTAACTGACTAAAACAAAACTTAGAACTTCAAAAAAAAAAAAAAAAAAAAAAAAAAAAAAAAAAAAAAAAAAAAAACAACAAAGAAAAATCCTAACATATAATAAAATAAAAATAGAATGTGTACCCTCCTATCATGAAGAAAAATAAGCAGAAGAAGACATGAA
>JAJLXV010000101.1:0-52758 GCA_030571435.1 Myxozyma mucilagina
GGGTATATGGATATGCTATATGGATATCATAATTGCTATATGGCTATATCGATATAAGAGAGTCTCACTTATATCTGCTATATATCGATATAGCCATATAAGGGTTTTTTTGATTAGGGTATTAGGGTTGCTAACATTAGGGTTATTTTTACCAAGGAGAAGCGACTGTATTCCATTTTGATATTAATTAAAGTTTTCAATTATATGAGGGTAAGGGTTTTGTAAAGCTATATGGATATCAATATAGCAATATAGCTATATCGAATTGGCTGCTATATCGATATACCCATGTCTGCACCGTCCAGAGTGCCAAGCAAACGCAAGAAAGACTATAAAATCTCCAACCCCATCGCTCTAATCCTAATGGGTTAATGAAAATGCTAAATCCAAGAGTGAGCGATTGGACTAAATGCGAATACATTGTTGTTTTTGAGCGTAATGAAAAAGGGACTACTTCAACTATATAGGTTGTTACAAATGGACCAATAAAATGATAGAAAAAGTTGTAAGCAATCATGACGACGACAGTGAGAACGACAATTGCGTAGTTCTGGAAGTTCAGTTTTTCGTTCAATGATGATAAACAAGTCCAGGTAACATAATCCAAGCACATTGTTGAAAAGCCAATAATGAACGCCGTTCTGCGACCAAGTCGTTCAATCTGCAAAGCAATCGTAAACGCAGTTATGATTGTAAATATAGTACTTCCGAGATTGATCAATAATTGAGAGTTTGGATTTGTGATGCCCATATTTGTCAACACAATTGGAAGGTAATACGACAGTACACCGTTTCCCGAGAACTGGACCATGATTGATATCATGGTTATAATAAAAAAGCGATGCTGCATGCCCTTGGTTGCAAAGAATTGCGACCAGCGTGCTCGCTTAGCTGCCTTCTCTGCTTCAATTGCAGCAGAAATCTCTGCCATTTCAAATTGTACTAAATCAGAATCAGGGTCCCCGTTACCGTGATATTCCACTAAAAGCTCAAGAGCTTCTCCATATCTATCCTGAGAAATCAATTATCTTGGAGATTCAGGAGCCTTCAAAAGTAATATTCATTGAATGAATGGAAAAAGACCTTGCAAAAGACTAGGAATGGCAAAAAAAAAAAACAACTCCAATTCGTATCTTGCATTTTATAAGTAAGATAGGTTATAATTGCAGCAAGAACCGACTGGCCAAGCAGGCTCAAGAACAGAGGTCATTCGTCCACGCTGCGACGGATAAGCACATTCAACAATCAATAATGGTGCGGCAGCTTCCGCAAGCGCCAAACCAAGACCTATAAGAGCACGAGAGAAAACAAACATGCGGTAGCTCACCGCTAAGCCTTGGAACGTAGATCCCAAAACAATTAAAGAGCAACCCCAGAAAATGGGCTTCTTTCGACCATATTTGTCACAAATATATGGATACAAAGGTGCAAAAAGAGACCACCAATTAGCATGGCGTTTCCCATCCAGGCTAATCTGGTTCCTGATGGATAGGCAAAAAAGTGTTTCCATGACGGCACACTTTGTAGACCGTTCAACATCGAGTTATCAAATCCATTCGTGATGTTCGTGAAAATTGCAGCCAAAAGCAAAGTTTTCAATTTGAGTAAATACGGATATTTGTACCAGACTTTATTCTGTTTAGGAATCACATCATTGAGAACTAGCCCTTCAAACCGTGATATGCTCTCATTTGGGGCTTTCTTCACACTATATTGAGACTGTCGAGTGGTGGTTGTGGATAGCTGAGGAATACCATCATCCTCCTCAATTAAAGGATGTGTCTCTGATATATCCAAATCCTACAGGCATTGTTAGCATTTGACGTTGTCTACAGTTTGCAAGAGAGCGATACCATGATTTTTATTCAATTGTTTGCAGGAAATTCAAGAGCAGATAACATGAGACGAGTCAAAGAAAAGCAACGCCTGATGAGTGTCCTCCATAACAGTAAATTACATCTGTCAATCTGAAGCCAAATGAGTCGCACGAATTTGGCGTATCAGAAGACAATTTCCAAGCTGGGGACGGCGCTAGCGGTCCGACGAGCCGCTTAAGTTTCCCCGCGATGAGCCTAGTCTTTTCGTACCCAATTTAAGAAAAGGGTCTAACAGAACGTTGAATTGGGAAGATTGAAAACAATGAAGATTCTACCATGTCAAAATAAACAGTATTACATAAGAGGTGAAACTTGCGTCGTTACGATAGTGACCAATTTGAGTGATTCATATGGAAAGTAGACTATAATAGCACGAACTGTAGAGTAAGTTTTATAAAACACTTCTATTCTACAGCGGCTCTCAAGTTGTTCATCAGATTTTCTGTGATCTTACATAATAAGAAGTATAGCTGATGGGCAGCTCTAAGGACAGTGCTGCCAGTAGCAGGGGGTATGGGATATCAGCAAAGTATGCAAAATGCCTCAGAGTGTATAAATCTACCAAGGTACATCTATGTAATAAATTGACGATTACTGTGAGTATACAAGATCAGTAGAACAAGATAATTTAAATTGCTACTTTCTCTGCTGAAAGAATCAATATACGCCGTAGTGTTACTAATCTGAAATAACGATACAAATGCATTCTGTAGCTTCGACAACAATTTTACTTTACCTTTGCAGGAAGTGTAAATATATATCAATATTGTAGACCACGTTTTGATTTTAATTAGATCAGTCGATAGAGAGCCTGGAACAAATATATCTTTCTGATCATCACACACAAGCTTTTGTACCAGACGAGGACAGCAACATCAAAGGACTGGAGTAGTCTCTTTTAGCGTTGTCTGGTCCATTTGGTGTGCCCAAAACCTGACATGGGCGTCTCTAATTGCTTAGCAATGGCTTTATGAAAGTTAATGTGTGTGGGGGTGTAGAGACATTTGAGAGTACGCCAAAGCGCAGACAATGTGCTTACGCGCGAGAGATGGAGTTAAGATTTTAGAGGAGTCATTTTGTATAGGTTTTCTCAGATGAAATAGGCTTGTCGATTTCCTTTCATTGCATGAGGCTATAGAGTTTACACAAGTCAAAAACTATCATAACCACAATACATGCCACAACAATATTAAAGACTATAAAAATAAAACTCTATAGATATAATCTGCTACTTATCGCACTTGAATAAGATCGTTTGCTGTTGTCGGAGTTTACACAGTGAACGGCGCCTAAGCTCGGAATGACGGTGAAACAAAGTTCCAAAAATGTCTTAAACAAGCATAGCTCCGGAGAAATACTAAAGGAAGGTTTGTAATTTGTAGGTGAAATAACCTAAGCAACCTTCTTGCCATCAAGCGGCGTCGCGAAAGAGAAAGCATCCCCGGACAGCAAGCAGTGGAGAGCACGCTGCCAGTTTCTTCTGTTCCTCTTGTTTTCTGTGTTACCGTAGGCTTTTAATAGCAGTGAAGAGTTGGAGATGATGCTGCATGAGACTGAGCAGCAACGGCGAGCAGGTGGGCCAATTCGCCGTAACCGACGCGTAAAGACTTGTGTCGGCTGCGCTGCTCGACGAGTGAAATGTGACCGCGAAAAGCCTGCTTGCGGTTCATGTCGAATGAGAAAAGAAGTTTGCGAATATATTGATACACCGGAACAGAGCGCGCGAATACAGCAAGAACGTCGGCTACAGCAAGAGTCATCACTTTTACAAACACAGCAGCAAATGCAAGATGCGATGATATCTGGCACGAAGCGCGGAAAACCGTCGCGTCCCGTTGATCTTGTTGCGGTTGCTTTGGGTGAAAGTCATGAATCTGATAAAGTGGGCGACGGAGGTGAAGAAGTTACGGTCGGTCATTTAACTGTCGACATCGAAACCGGCACATCTCGGTTTTCGTCTCCTATATTCTGGCCACTGTTTTTCCAAGAGGTAACACTAAATGTTAATGTACATTAGAGTTTGTGTTAATAACCTGTATTTTTTTAGTATGGATCTGCAATGATTGAATATGGAAGACGAGAAGCATCTGAATTAGCAAAGAAATCCATTTCCGATCAACGAAATCAGCTTCTCACAGCTTTCCTGCCCAGCCGCGAAAAATGTGACGCACTGATGGACGACTATTACAGCACTATACATCCAGTCATGCCATTTCTCTCGCGGCCGGAATTTAAGTTGAAATACGATTGCTTTTGGCAAAGGCGAAATCTACAAGTTGCAAACTCCACGCTTGATTTACAAGACCGAGATATGTTCTTCGTTGTTATTTTTGCAATGTTATATGCTGCGACACTTGCGCGTAGTGCGCAACTCAGATTCACACTTTCAGGGGATAACGAACAAATTCTTGAAAACGATCCGTGCGAAGAGGAATTAACGAAATACTCTAACGCCACTGCAGCTGCTTTACAAATTTGTGATTTTCCCACTCGTCCATCTGTTGTTGGTTTATGGGCTACTATGATCATGGAGACCTGTAGGTTGACAGTTGATACTGTTTCGTCAATGATATATAATGTGTCCATGATGCTTCGTATGGCGCAAACAATTGGGTTACATCGCGATCCTACACTCTTTAAATCTGTACGTATGGAACCTTGGGAGGTCATGATCCGTCGATCTTTATGGTGGCATCTTGTTTACCTAGATGCGTACATTGCAATTCTCGGCGGATTACCGCCAACTATTCATAATTCATTCTATGATGTCCGGTTGCCCAGCACTGAAGGAATGCTAGATGAAGATTCAATGTGTATAGACGCGCGAAATGGAGTCAGACAGTATGTGCGAATGGTATCAATTATGTTTTCAGAAGTTTTCAATGCGGAGAAAGTGACAATTTCGAAAATTGAATCCGTTAATAAATTATTGATGACTGCGCGTGATCGAATGGCACAACGCGCGCAAAAAATAACTATGCTTTCGTTTGAGAACTTATCTCCAGATGCTGATATCAAGGACCTCAGAGTTATACAACAGTATGTTCCTCTATGCATGATTGGAGTTGCTCAACTGAATATAATCACTTTTCACGTGAGCAGTTTCAAAATAAGATGGGGCGATAATCCAACTGTGCGGCTATTTGAAGAAAATAAGGAAGCATTGGCATATTGGACAGAGATTGTTGAAGCATCTGTTTTATCAATGAAGATTATTGACAAAGTGACCGGCGGGAATTTATTTTCCAGATTGGTATGGCATGCGCGGCAAATTAACCAATATACCGCCATAACTATAGTATTACATGATATATGCATGAATCCAGGACGACGAATTTCGTTGCAAAATACAAGTTTACTGCAACGAATAGGATTTTCGAAAGATGATTTTGGAAAGGAAGATGACCGTACTTATGGTGTTGTCAGATCAATCCGAGCGCATAACAAGTTGCGACTTCGTGGAACTTCTGTTGAGGCGTTGCAAAAATGGAAATTAATGGTGTGTGTGTATAATGCTGCAAAACGATCATTGGCCGCATATTATGGACCCGAAGAAGCTGAAAAGCGGCTACCCTTAAACTTGGTAGCAGACCCCGATCGGGCATTATCAGGGACATATAGCGTGAGTCCTAGTACAAATTCATATGCGACATCAGCGGCTATGAATTCATCTAGTTTCGACACGACTACGCCAGGACAGGTGTTTCCCTTAACGACACCAGAACGGCCAACTGAAAACGCATGGCAGCTTCCTGATGTTATAAATGAATATCCATCGTGTTGGCTCGATTTACCAACAATTGGATCAACTGCGTCTAGTAATGATGAAGCTTTGGCTGGGTTTGATGAAATGTTTCCAGATGCGGCATTGGCTTCTTTCTAGGGTCACTAATGAATCTTGTCTGCAGACACATTTTGTCGTTTTAGTGTATATAGAATATTGGTTATGGGTGAACGGGTTAACGGGTGATGGCGGTGATCTATTGATTTATGTCTCAACTTAATTGGATTTAATAGCATTAATTTGAATGAATGAAATTACATTAAAATTGTTACCTTGTACCATTACATGTACCAATCCTGAAAAACGCCTCCAAAGCAAATGCATGAATAAAGATTATAATAGTCTTCCAACACCTCTACATATTCTACAAGTCACATAATCACCTCCGAGAAACAAATCCCAGAAGCCTGATAAACCTGCCGCGTTGACAAATCCTCGTCCTTTACAGGCACCGCAGACAATACCACCTAAACTTGGGTCACCTGGCTGAACAACTCTCGCAGGACCTGATCCCGTATGAACAGACACAGCAGGTGAAGAGTAATGTGCCTGCAGAGGAGGCAGGAATTGCACGTTTACCGCTTGATCTTGTGGGACGCCAAAGTTCTCAAAACAAGTGCGGCATGGATTTCCATTGTACATTTTATAACCGGTGTTTTTGCATTTGAAACAAAAATAGCCAGGAGGATACATAATATGACCACCGGCAGCAGGCATATACTGTCCAGGTCGAGACGGGCGAGTCAACTGCGCTGCTTGATTATTTAGGGGGCCACTTGGGTAGCCACCAGGGAAGTTTTGTGGGGGACGCGGACGTGGAGGCGGACGTGGAGGACGAGAAGAAGCCCCGCTGGGTCGCTGCGACTGTTGAGGGTACCCGCTCGATCCATTGTGAAATCCCGAAACAGGACGTGGGGGACGCAGGGGAGCAGCCGCAATATTTGGCGGAGATGACGGTGGTCGCTGCTGATGTTGCTGTGCGGGTCGTGGTGACTGCGGTAGAGGCTGCTGTGTGACTGGAAAAGAAGTCTCGCCGTCGGGAACAGATGTATAAGGTGGCGGCGGGTCTATCGGCACAGACCCTGAAGCTGTCAACCCTGAAGCTGGAATAGAAGAGCTTGTCGTAGTCATTAACCGTACGAATGGTATGCAATGTTACACAAAGCTATTGAGAGTTGCACGAAGCTGATACCACTTTGTCTTTGTACTACGCTTTGTATTATGTGGCGCGCGTCATGTGGCTTCGCGATAAAATCTCAATGACGTAATCTCGAAATGCTTATCGGGCAACCAATCAATTAGCTCTATCAAAAACAATAGTGTCTACACCATGCTGCGCGCAAGAACATGTCCTCCGGAACTCCGTGCTTCGATATGTTCGGTGACATACTCTGCGCTAGTGACGCATCCTTCGAGAAGCACAAGACCCTGCCACATCCAGCTTCCAACGACCCAGACGTTCTGTCTGCCTTGGCGGTTGCGCATCCGTTCCACTGAGTCAACTAATTCTGGTGACCGTACCACCCTCTCAAACTCGCTCTCGGAAACAATTTTCGCGGGATCTATCCGTCCGCCAAAGTCGTCACTGGGAGAAGTCGTAGATGAAGAGCGCTGTAAGGTCATTGGACTCGTAGTTTGGTAAACTCCAGGGAACAAGACGTGTGTAGCTTCGGTGCGATTACCAGCGCGCAGTAAATTCAAATCCCGTACATCTTTTGGATCCATGTAGTTTAACACACGGTCATCAGTGTGAACAAGCACCTGCACATGTTCCGATTCCACTCCCACAAGCACCTTTTCCAAAGGCGGATGCAGAGCCTTTGCAACTGATGGCGAAGTACCGAGAATGACATGCACAAAATGATTATAGTCTCCTAATGCAGTACGAACCGTCCATGCAGACCCTTCTGATAACAAAGCCTTAACAGGCTCACCTAAATGGATATTCTCTTCGGGCAACGGAGCTAATAAAGCTGCTGTGGCAGAACGAGAATTCTTTGAAAGTAAATAATGAGGCTTCATAAACGTAGTTCGTTTATAATCGACGACGTCCGCTGCAGGAGCGTTTAGGATTGTTTCTGTAGAGCACGTCGACATTGCACAAAACAGTGGAGTTAAAAATCGATCAATAAACCATTGTGGTATATGCCATCGCGAAACATATGCACGAAGACTCTCTACTTCTTTAGAGGCATGTATGTCGTCTTCTCGGCCAGTCTCAAGAGATCCGTAAGCATGCTCCTTGCGCGAAAATTGCTGTTCCGAAAGAATATGTTGAGGTGTTTTGTCCTTTTCAGAGTACCAATATCGAGCGGATGTACTGTGTTCTAATTTTGCTTCGTTCTCAAATGATAAATTACCTCGTGGTCGTGCGAATGTGGTGACGAGTGAGAAATAGATATAAAGCACGACGATGGCGAACAGACGGAATACGTAAGCTATCCTGCCGGTAGCACGAGGCCGCCCAGTTCTTTTGACTAAACCTTTCTGACCACCATGAATGTAATAAGTTTCTGCAATACGGTCATTCTTTTGCGAATCAAGTAGTTCTGAGAAAGAGTAAGAGAACTTTGCGTTGTGAAATTCAAGACCTAATGATTTGTATAATGCGATAACTCGTGTGTAATAGCCACCAGCGAACGAACGCATAGGAACATCTACGCGTCTTTCAACTCCAGATGCATCTTTCACCGAAACTGACGCTGCATCAAATCCAATCTTTTCCCTCTAGATCCCACGTCATTAGCACCAGTTCTTATCTTATCGTTATCTACAAATTCCCAGCAGAACTTACCTCGTCAAATAAATGAACTTCATACTCAATTGTGCAAGATTTACTCGTAGCTAGCTTGTATGCAGAAACAAGACCTGCAAGACCACTGCCAATGACAGCAACCTTAACTACTGTCTTCTTTCCCGTGCTCGAAAGACCTGAGCTTGCACTGGACCTCCTTCCATCTGCACTTGCCACATCGCCGTTATCTTCTTGCAATAAGGCAGTAGTCGAGGAAGAACTACTTGTTGTGTCTTCCATTTGTAAAAAATATGCTCTTGAATGGGGTTTATTGAACTAACATTGGTGCGCGAATGCGTTGGAAATAGATGGCGTCTGTGTGGACTGATGTCCTATTCCGGGTTCGAGTGCGCTAATAGATATCCTTACCCAATGTCTCTGGCGAAGCCTCACTCTAAATTATCTCGTCCGGTATTTTTTTATCGACAAAAATTGGGAATCAAATAAATTCAGCAATATTATATTATTCGATTCGTACAGCTCAAATGTCTACTAATATTCACGCAAAACAAACAATTATAAAACAATTTAGTCGGCAAACAGTATTAAAATAAAAAAAACAAAAGTATTCTACACGTATTCACTTCTCCCTAATGCAAAGGTATAAAACTATGAAATACTCAACCTTTTTTTTTCCTCTTTTTTGAAGTTTCTCTGTCCGTTCACTATTTCTGCTGATTATCGCGATGTGTTCGTTTTTTAGTAAGTTTTTGAAATTAGGTATAAGATGTTGTATATAGATTCGGTAAATTTACAAGGCGCTCAATGCTCAATAGCATTCTTGAAGGATAATTCGAACGCGGTTATGATCAAGAACTCTTATGATACATAAATGCTTAGATCTTCTTTGATGCCTTCTTGGCCTTAGCAGGAGAAGCGACAGCATCACCGTTTGAAGAAGACTTCTTCTCGTCAATTGGCTTCTTCTTGTCGCCGTTAGACGCAGCAGCAACGGCAGCAGCTCTCTTCTTAGCGGCAGCAGCACGACCCTTAGCATACACGCGAATGTAGAAGGCAATGAAGAGGAAGAGGTAAGAAGTCAATAAACCGCAACCGTAGATAGCAGCGAACTCCTCACCAGCGCACTTGCCGTAGTTAGGCAAGTGAGGCCAGTAGGTGCATGTGAAGTAAGTGTATGAAGCAAAGTAGACGAATCCAAGATCGATGATGAACTGGATGATCTGTAAACGAGTGACCCACTCCTTCCACCAAACGCGGATTCCACAGGACGACAAGAAGTAGTAAAAGTACATAACAACATGAACGCCGAGGTTAAGAGTAATGACAACCCATGAGACAGAGGTGTGGCCTACGATTTGCGAGTAGCAAAGGGCAGCAGTGGCACCATGGTGGTAGCAGTGGAGGAAGGCTGTAATAATATTGTCAGATTTACAAATTTCACAGTAATTCGTCAAGATACTCACTCAATGGCTTCTTCTTGACGACAAGGAACACCGTATCGAGAAGTTCAACCTAAATCAAACCACGTGTTAGAAGCGGAGAACCGAACCAAACTTCCAGAAAAAGTAATCAGGGCAAGGGCCCCAAGAATCACATGCAGGGACGGAAAAAACGTACGTATTTAGTGAGATAGTTGAGCTGCCGAAATCAGTTAGTAAAGCGTGACACAGAGAACATAGAGTATAAAGAAACAAGTCAAAGACGCGCAAGTGTGCGAGACTGAACGCACGGATACACATCGCATCGGCGCAGATAGAAGCAGACGAGTACAAAACGCGCAACTGGATTTTTTTTTTGGGGCGAAGGAATGTACCACGCGCGCGACGCGAACACCAGCGACATAAAATACAGCAAAACAAAATTAAAAACAAAAGAGAAGCGCAAAATACTTGTAAACACCTTCAAATAAACCAGGAAAACAGCTGTGAGAAACTTACGTAGTAAAGAGTGACGATGGGCTGGGTCCACGAACCAGCGTCGCAGATGGCGTAGAAAAGACCGTGGTAGTAAATGATAGGAAACAATTGTTCCACAAACAGTAACAGCAAAAGCCCCGAGACAAAAGTCAAAAGAATGTTGTGGACTCTGAACAAAAAGGTGAGCTTCCAAGGCGCACGCGAGCGCATAAGTTCACGACCACCGAGGATGACAACGTAGTAGGTCGCGATAGTAATTACCATTGGCCAAAGGGTTGACAACGGCAGCTTTCCCTGGACGAATTCGAACTCATCGGGGTTCCAGCCGAGTTTTGTGCAGACTGCGGCAAAAAGTCCCCAGACGCTGACGCCGAATGGTCGTTCAGGCGAAGGAGGCTGCGCGTCAAGCGCGGTGCGGGCGAAGGCGAGAAGCGCGGAAGTGTCCATTTTTCTGATGCAATTGCGCACACAAAAGATCTTCTATCTCTGCAAATATAAAAAACTACACTCAGTTAAACAACAAACTTGGTCGAGATGAAAGAAACAACCCCCGACCGGCGCAGAAAGGAACCGAAAGATGACAAAAAAGAGGGTCGCGGCAAAAACGCAAACAAGCAAATAGCAAATAGCAAATAAAAAGGCACGAGTCCGCGCGTGGATGGCGGCGGGTCGCCCTTGCCGCTTATTTTGGCACTGGGAATCCGGATCTGGAATTGTGTACGCAGCCATTTTTTTACGCGCCGGGTAATCCTATTTCAGGGTTCAAACCCTTCTCCACCAATTTTTTCCAACATTATTTTTAAAGTTTACACAACTAACGAAACGAGACTAGCTTCAAACTGCTTTGGAAATACCCCTAAACCTCACCGAGAACAAAGTTCGTAAACGCATATATAGCGGCTCGAATGGGAGATGTCGTGATGGCAGCTGGCGAATGTTGGGCAGACCTGTGCGGACGCGATGCTTTCTGGACGACGGATAAGTGTCTTAAACGCATGCAAAATAGGAGTAGCCAATGGCTCGATGACACATCGTTTGTTTTCGAGCACTGTCTGCCGGAAAGAGTACCACTTCGACACGCTCAAGTTCATGCAGCGGCTCCAGGCCAGCGGGCTTTCGGATAAACAGGCAGAGTCGGTCTTGACTGCCTTGAGCGAGGTCATTGCAGAGTCCGTGGATAGTCTTTCTGCGACGTTGGTGCGCAAAGAAGTGCTCTCAAGACAGGCGTATCAGCAGAAAGTGGACTTTGCGAAGCTGCGGTCAGAGCTCCTGACACTGGACAAAACGGATTCGACTCAAGTGCGAAACGAACATGAACGAATTGTTGCCGCGATGGATAAATTACAGGTGCAATTGCGAGACGAAATCTCGAAAACGCAGGCTAGCGTGCGTTTGGATCTGAATTTAGAGAAAGGACGAATCCGTGAAGAGGGAGCCGTGCACGAGCTCAAGATCAAAGAAACAGACACAAGAATAGATACAGAGGTCGCCAATGTAAAGACACAGTTGGAGCAGGTCAAATTTCAGGTTATGCAATGGCTAATTGGAGTTTGCACCGGTTCATTTGCTTTGGTACTCGCGTACGTGCGAATGCTCACATGAAATCCTCAAGAAGGCTACATTACGACAAATGACAACTTACGATACATAAATAAATGGATATCACGAAAAGGCCACGAAAAGATAGTTACTTCAATATCACATCCATTATACAAAATCTCTATGATAAATTTAGAAGAAAGTCTCCTTGATAATGCGCATGGTGTCCTCAGGGCTCTTGACGGCATGGCCAATAGTTCGGGGGTCCTCGTAGATCTCGTAGTCGTTACCACCCTTGAATGACTTGTCACCGAAGAAGTGGATAGTCTTGTATCCAGCAGCCTCGACATGCTGAAGGCAGTAAGTCTTGTCCCATCCGGTAGGGAAGACATCAAACGAGATCTGACCACCAATGGAGTAGGTCAAGCCGTAATCGGGGAACTCCTTCTTAAGGGCCTCGACGAAGTTGGCGCGAACCTTGTGCTCGAGATCAAATTTCTCGTACTCGGCACGCTCTGGGTTGCTCGCATTACGACCAATGGGAGAGACGTTGATCATTCCGTTGCGGAACTCAACAAAGGTACCACGACGCTTGGGAAGATCGAGATCAGCCAAGTAGCGGAGGATGAAGACAACGAGCTTGTTGTACTTCTCCTCGCCAATCCAGTTGATGAAGCTCTGGGAAGCAAGCTTCTCTCCAAGACGGTAAGCGGTCAAACCGTTCTCAGAAAAGCAGTAGTCGAAAAGCTCCAAAACGTTCTCGCCCAATTGCTCTTGCTGCTTGACGAAATCGGATCCACCGACGAAGCCAATAGCGGTCTTCTTGCGGAGCTCAGCCAAAAGAGCGAGCATCTCGGGAGAAGCGTGCTGCAAATCAAATCGCGTCAGTCATTGTTCATTGTAAAATATACAATAAAACGCATTGCATTGATTAAACCCACCTGGCGCGCTGGAGTCAAAGTTCCATCGACATCGAAAAGCACAATTGTGTTCTTGAGCTCACGCTCTTCTAAAGGAACGATAGACATTGTGTAATATTTATTATTAATTATTAAATTTCGTATTTTTCCAAAGAAATTAGCCGGAAAACAACAGTGGACTCGCTAAAACACGACTTTTCTTCAACAAAGAAAACGCAAACTGGTGGACCCGCGTCGCTTTTTATGGGCTGCCGCAGCCGCCCGCCGCCGCGTTTAGGCTGCGCTTGCCGCACACAACGGCCCGTGCGTCTTCACGCATTACTGCTTACTGGCCGCTGATTTAAGCCGTTAAAATGGGAAGTGAACAGATTGCTGTAATTGTAAATTAAGTGAAAGTCACAATTGATACGTGTTGTTTGTTTGGTTTTGTTAGGGAGTGCTATTTTGGGCGGTGACGGTGGCTGTGTGTGACAGCTGTGAAGTATCTGCCAGATATCAAGACCGCCTACAATGACTCCGCACGATACGAACACGTAATATTTCAGACTGTTTTTGATGTATTCGCGATTTTAAGCTATATTATAGAATGTGCAGTTTTAAAGATGCATTGTTTTGAGCTATTTGAGCTGAAAAAGCGAGATGTAGATCGACTTTCACCGATGAAGACATCACACACGGCTTATCCTAAATATTTCGATATCTCCTTACTAAATTGAACCTCTCCACGGGGCCTAGTCAATGCAAGAAAATAGCATTTTTCATCTCAGACTTCTTCTCTAGCAACATGCTTCATTTTGTGATGTTATCTCGTCAATTGCGTTCTATCGCACAAGACTTCTCTATGCCTCTCTGTGGAGCAGGGTCATGTCCTCTGCGGCAGCCACCCTAAAACGGGACTCATTAAAGATCCAGCCGCACAGCCACGTGTGTGAGCCACCCCAGCCACTCCAAAATTTTTCCCGGCTACACTGTTCGCGCGAGATTCTCCTCTCCACGCTTTCCGCTCACCCACAAGGCTTCCTTTCTCCCCGCTCTTTCTTTTTTCTCCGCTGCTATTTGCGTTGTTCAGAGCAAAATGGTCGCTGAGATAATTGACGGGACTGCAATTGCCAAGTATGTATTTGATTTGCAATTCAATTGACGGAGAATGGAGCTGCGCTTGTTGATAGATAGTCGGATAGTCACAGAATACTAATATTCTTCTTTCAGGGCAATTCGCGAGACTCTCAACGCCGAAATTGGTGCTAAACAGGCAGTTAATCCCTTTTTTAAGCCCTCGCTTGTTATCATTCAGGTTGGAGACAGACCTGACTCATCTACCTATGTTCGTATGAAGCTCAAGGCCGCCGAAGAGGTGCGTGGTACCCCCCTATTTTTTCCCCAACTCGCCTGTCACGTTACAAAGCAGACGCTGACTTCTTCCTTTAGGCCAACATTCTCTGTGAGCTCAAGACCTTCCCTGCTGACATTTCCGAGGCTCAATTGCTTTCGGAGATCTCCGCTTTGAATGAAGACTCTTCTGTCCACGGTATTCTCGTCCAGCTTCCTGTTCCTGCTCACATCTCCGAGATTGCTGTCACCAGCGCCGTCGCTCCTGAGAAAGATGTCGATGGATTTGGACCCTTAAATACCGGTGAGCTCGCTAAGCGAGGGGGCTCTCCTCTCTTTGTCCCTTGCACTCCCAAGGGTGTCATGGTTTTGCTCGAGAAGGCCGGCGTTGAGCTTCCCGGAAAGCAGGTCGTTGTCCTCGGTCGCAGTGACATTGTCGGGGCTCCCGTTGCTTCTCTTCTCCGTAACGCTGATGCTACCGTTACTGTCTGCCATTCGCGCACCGCAAACATCGAAAAGTACTTGAAGGAGGCCGACGTTGTCGTCTCTGCTATTGGCAAGCCTCAGTTCGTCAAGGGCGAATGGCTCAAGCCTGGCTGTGTCGTCATTGACGTCGGCACTAACTACATTGAAGACGCCTCGAAGAAGTCTGGTCAGCGTCTTGTTGGTGACGTCGACTATGCTTCTGCTTCCACCGTCGCGTCGAAGATTACTCCCGTTCCCGGTGGAGTCGGTCCTATGACCGTTGCTATGCTTCTCCAGAACGTTGTTGATGCTGCCAACCGCTACTACGCTGAGCAGTCTAAGCGTCACATCACTCCCCTTCCTCTCAACATCCTCGAGAAGGTCCCAAGTGATTTCGAGGTTTCGCGCAACCAAAAGCCCAAGAACATCCGTGTTCTTGCTAAGGAAATTGGCATTACTGAAGCTGAACTTGAGAACTACGGTGCTTACAAGGCCAAGATCCAGCTCTCGCTTCTTGACAGACTTGCTCACCGCAAGAACGGTAAATACATTCTTGTCACCGGAATTACTCCTACTCCTCTCGGAGAAGGAAAGTCGACCACAACTGTTGGTCTTGTTCAAGCTCTTGGTGCCCACCTTGGAAAAATTGCTTTCGCCAACGTTCGTCAACCTTCAATGGGTCCTACCTTTGGTATCAAGGGTGGTGCCGCCGGTGGTGGTTACTCCCAAGTTATTCCCATGGACGAGTTCAACATGCACTTGACTGGTGATATTCACGCTATTGGCGCTGCTACCAACTTGCTTGCCGCTGCTATCGACACTCGCATGTTTCATGAGCGTGCCCAGAAAGACGGTCCTCTTTACAAGCGTCTTGTTCCTGCTAAGCGGGGGGTCCGTAAGTTCTCTCCTGTCATGCTTCGTCGTCTCGAGAAACTTGGAATCAACAAGACCAACCCCGATGACCTTACTCCTGAGGAAATCACCAAGTTTGCTCGTCTTGACATTGACCCCGATACCATCACTTGGCGTCGTGTTGTCGACTGCAATGATCGTCATTTGCGCAGCATCACCATTGGACAAGGTCCCGCTGAGAAGGGCCACACCCGTGCCACTGGTTTCGACATCACTGTCGCTTCTGAGTGCATGGCTGTTCTTGCTCTTTCCAACTCTCTTACTGACATGCGTGAGCGTCTCGGCCGTATGGTCGTTGCTTCTTCCAAGTCTGGCGAGCCCATCACTTGCGACGATATTGGTGCCGGCGGTGCTCTTACCGCTCTTATGAAGGATGCTATCAAGCCCACTATGATGCAAACGCTTGAAGGTACTCCTGTTTTTGTTCACGCTGGTCCTTTCGCGAACATTTCCATTGGTGCCAACTCCGTTCTTGCTGACAAGATGGCTCTCAAGCTTGCTGGTACCGAGCCTGGCGAGGACGAGGCTGAGAAGGCGGGATACGTTGTCACTGAAGCTGGTTTCGATTTCACCATGGGTGGTGAGCGATTCTTCAACATCAAGTGCCGTTCAAGCGGGCTTGTTCCTGACGTTGTTGTCATTGTTGCCACCGTTCGTGCTCTTAAGCTTCACGGAGGCGGTCCTGATGTCACCCCTGGTGTTGCTCTTCCTGAGGTTTACCGTAAGGAGGATGTTGAGCTTTTGCGCAAGGGATGTGCCAACCTTGGAAAGCACATTGCCAACGCTAAGCAGTACGGTCTTCCCGTTGTCGTTGCCATCAACAAGATGGAGACTGACACTGAGGCCGAAATCCAATGCATCCGTGAGGAGGCTATCAAGGCTGGTGCTGATGATGCTATTGCGTCCAACCACTGGGCTGAGGGTGGTAAGGGAGCTGTTGCTCTTGCTGAGGGAGTCATTGCTGCGGCAAACAAGACCGAGGACAAGGACTTCAAGCTTCTTTACGATCTTGATGCCTCTGTTGAAGACAAGCTTAACGCTATTGCGCAGAAGATGTACGGAGCTGAGAAGGTTGAGCTTTCTGACCTCGCTCGTGAGAAGGTTGAGACCTACACCCGCCAGGGCTTTGGAAACCTCCCTATCTGTGTTGCGAAGACCCAGTACTCGCTCTCGCATGATCCCGCGCTCAAGGGTGTTCCATCAGGGTTCACCGTTCCCATCCGTGACGTTCGTGCCTCTGTTGGTGCCGGATACCTTTACGCTCTTGCTGCTGAGATTCAAACTATTCCTGGCTTGCCTACTCACTGTGGATTCATGGACGTCGAGGTCTCTCCTGAGGGTGAAATTGAAGGATTGTTTTAATTTCTAAATAGAATGAAACATCTTTGGTATAATGTTATGAGACCCATTCAACTGTGGCCTTATATGCAGTTTTAAATTGTTCCTGTGTTTGTTTTTGTTTTGCTGTTATGTGGATGTGTGTGGTTGCTGGATTTAATGAGGGGTAGGTGGGAGGAGTTTTAATTTTCTCCTTTCGCTGTTTTATAATAACTACTTGATAAATTAAACTATGTATTGTATTTAGTTTTGCTTTGTTATATGTTTATACTTTTTATGCTACTTATGTTTCTATTGTTCTGTGCTTTATTTTATTGATGTGTTTTTGATGTTCTTTGTTATAAAAGTTGGGCACGCGATTTCATTCAACTGGCGCATTTAATGGTCGATTTTGTATAGTTCATTTCTCTTCTCCCTTTTTTTATTATCTAGAATTTGGAAAAATAAATATATTATAGATTTAAGATGAGTGATTGCGAATAAAGAAAGTGTGTAGAATTAGTTGCGATGTATATGTAGATAGAGCTTTTGAGTGTAGGTTTTAATGATGTGGCATATTCTGTAAAACAACCGGGTCAGTTGAGAATGAGTTGATGAACTGTAAGCAGTCTTGATATTAACTGCTGCTCAGTCCGTATGAATTTATACGATTGAACTACAATTCTGGGTCTGTATTATTGTTTCAATGGTCAAGTATAGTTACAAAAGCTATATTAGGCTTTATAAATGGGTTATACTCACATTATTTTCTGCGTCGGTTTACTAAGAGTTACATATTCTGGGAAGCATGAGGGTGATTGTAGTCATTTCAAATATATTTCTAAAACAAAATTCTTTTACTCCGCAGGACGCATACGCTCGACGTCATACAAAAACTCAAAGTACGACTTATCAAAGAAGTATGCTCTAACATAACCGTCCTCACCACCGGTAGCGAAACCAGTTCCGGCCGGATGAGCGGCGACAGTGTTTACGGGGCCGAAATGACCCTTAACACGACCGATTTCGTCTTCGAAAATCTTGTGGTAAAATCTAGCTTCGAATTTTCCCTGCCGACTGGAAGTTGTTGTGACGTCCTTTGCGTCCTGACCACCGCCGAGGATGACAAAGTCCTTCTTTGGAGTGATTGTTGCGGTGTTTAATGGCGCGTCAGCAATGTAGGTCTTCATGAGCTTGAGGTTCTTGGTGTCGAGGATGCAGGCTGATTTGTCTTTGGACGAGGTGATAAAGTATGTTTTATCAGGAGCGAACTGGAGGTCTGTGATCTCACCGGTGTGAACGGAGACGTTCTTTATCAGTTGACCGGTCTTTCCGTCATACTGAGAAACAGAGCCGTCAAGATGGGTGGCGATGATGTACTTGTTGAGATACGACCAGCCGGCGTTGGTGATTCTGCTTTCGGGCGACTCGATGATGAAAAGGGGCTCGGTGGCTTGCTTTGCGTTCACGTCGAGCTCGAGAGGGAAAACGTGAATCATACCGACGTAGCTCATACGCGCTTCGGTGACGGCAAGGTACATGTTACCTTCTTCGTTGATACTGATAGTGTTGGCACCAGTGGGGATCTCAACGGTGTGGATGCAAGTTCCAGTGCGGACTTCCCAGATCTTGATCATACTGTCAGCACCACCGGTGACGAGAAGAGTGGTAGTCTAAGCAAGATTAGTCGTAGTTGCGGAAGCTGTGAAAAAAATTCTGCACGTACCGGGTCGACGTCAAAATCGATGATAGATCCAGCATGGCCGGTGTAAGTACCTAATCGCTCTCCATTTTCAGAGTAGTATACATTGACACTAGTATGTCAGTTTTGTTCAATTTAAAATACAGCAAAAGACATACATCTTATCACGAGAGGTAGTAAACAAAAGATCTCCTTCCCGGTTATATCTGACCTTCACAATGTTAAACAATAGTAATAAACCGGTAAAAGCAGCAAGCATACCCGTGTTAACGGACGTTCGTGTCCTTTCCTATATACCAGTTAATACCAATCCAAACAATCCTTATAGTCCTCCAATCTACATACAAGACAATTGGCTTCATATTTGTAGGTAAATGTGAAGCAAGTAAAGAACCTGGCTTACTATATAAAGAAGATCAACCCCCGTTTGCTCTTCTCAAATTAACAAAATTTTGCGGTTGACGCGCAGAGTCACTCAAGATGTCACGTGGATGTTTAGAGTCACGTGAAATTTTATGGTCATGCGAATATGATTACCTTGACTATTTTTATTGTCAACTGTGAAGTGAAAGGTTATAATTTCAAGTCTTTATTAAGCAGGTGAATTTATGGGATCAATTGAGTGAAATCAGAGTGTTCAAGAACGAGAGGCTGTTGAAGAAGTCGTGAGACTGGAAGATGGTTGTGTCTCGCGACCGCCACCGCCTCTTTTACGCCGCTCAGCCGATTGCTGCAAAGACGGGTCAGTCAACTAAACTACGGATATAAATTTGACTGTAAGACTCATTCTTTTAAGAGCTTTTGGTGCTTTTGATGCGAATACTAGACTGAGTAAGCGACGACGGGTCTCGAAACTGAAGTGCTTTAATAATTAAAACTGTCATTTTGCACGAGACTTATGCCATAAAGCAGGCGGGAGAGCGGTGGCGGCTCTACTTCGACTTCAAAGTCAATTAATTGCGCGTGTTTCTGCCGGTGCAAGACGCTCCAAACTAATTTCGATGTGGAGTTAAAAGCAAGACCATATTAGCAATATTTGATCCAATTTCGATTTGTCTGATTTAAACTAGTTTGTAGTGTATTGCGCAAATCAAGCTGTAGTGTCTGTGTCTATATTAAATATCGCTAGTATTGCGAAGACTGGGCTTCTCTGCTGGTATCTTTCCGTTTTGCTCGCGTCGCTCTTATTTTGGATCCCGGAACTCGCTCGCCGGTGTTTCGGGCCCCAAGACAGCAGCCGTTCTGTCATCCATCCGGTCGACCACTTCTTCGTCCGCCTCTCTCTTCTTCTGCGCTCCACAAGCCCACCACTTCCCCGTCCCCCAATCCCTCTTCTTCCACGCAAATGTCGCGAGGAGCACTAATGCTCCTGCGCTCGTCGGCTGCGCGTTCTGGCGTCGGCCGCGAACTCGGTCGTTTCAGCGCCACTCAGACACCGAGCAGAATAGCGCTCACCTACTCTCGTGAGCGTCTCACAGCAGCTGCCCGACCAAATCTGATCTTTTCCGATTTTGCGCGGTCGTATGCCACTCATGGACCCCGTGGATTCGGAAAATTCAACCCGGAAGACAAAGATAAGAAAAGCGAAGATGGCGAGAAAAGTGCTGAGAAGTCAGATCAGTCTCCCGAAGGTGCGTGTTACAAGATCCGGGTCGACAGTGAAAGGAAGCCGCTAACACTCTCTGCAGACAAATCCAGACTCGAAGAATCACGTCGTCGATTGAACGAGGAACTTGATAGAGCGAGACACGAAAGCAAACGATCCGAAGAGGAATCCAAGAAAGACGACGACTCTTTCGAATCGGCTTGGAAAAAGCGCAACAGCGAAAGCAATAAAGAAAAACCGAAAGGACCCTCTTCAAGTTTCGAGTTCAACATCCCGCCTCTCTCTACAAATTACTTCATCGCCATGGGCGTTGTCTTCTACGTTCTGTATCTACTTCTCGACGGACCGAACGGTCGCGAGTTGACCTGGCAAGAGTTCCGCGTTTCTCTCCTCGACAAGGGATTCGTTGAGCGCTTGACTGTTGTCAACCGTGGTTTCGTCCGTGTCACTCTTAAGCCTAACGCTGATTCTCTCGCTCTTGCTTCTCCTTGGTACTTCACCATTGGCTCTGTCGACTCTTTCGAGCGTAATCTCGAAGAGGCTCAAAACGAGCTTGGAATCCGATCCAGCGAACGCATCCCCGTCAATTACGTTGACGAGCGCGGTATCTGGAACGGTGTTCTTGCGCTTTTACCAACTGTTATTCTTGTCGGTGCTCTCTGGTGGATCGGTCGCCGTCAAGGCGGTGCCGGTGGCCCCGGTGGTGGTATCTTTGGCGTTAGCAAATCGCGTGCTAAACTCTTCAACCAGGAAACTGATGTCAAGATGCGTTTCAAGGACGTTGCCGGTATGGACGAAGCCAAAGAAGAAATTATGGAGTTTGTCAAGTTCTTGAAGGAACCTCAGAAATACGAGCGCCTTGGTGCTAAAATTCCTCGAGGTGCAATTCTTTCCGGTCCTCCTGGTACAGGTAAAACATTGATTGCAAAGGCTACTGCAGGAGAAGCCGGTGTTCCGTTTTTATCTGTATCTGGTTCTGAGTTCGTTGAGATGTTTGTCGGTGTCGGTGCCAGCCGTGTCCGCGATTTGTTCCGTACTGCCAGAAAGCTTGCTCCCTGTATTATCTTCGTCGACGAAATTGATGCTATTGGAAAATCTCGCGCCCGCAATGCCTCAATGGGTGGAGGAAACGATGAAAGAGAAGCCACTCTTAACCAGCTTCTTGTTGAGATGGATGGTTTCCAGACTTCGGATCATGTTGTTGTGCTCGCTGGTACTAACCGTGCCGACGTTTTGGATTCCGCTCTTATGAGACCTGGTCGTTTCGATAGACACATTGCTGTTGATTTGCCTGATGTTGAAGGACGCAAGGCCATTTTCTTGGTCCACTTGGCCAAGATCAAGACTTACTTGAACCTTGACGAGCTTGCTGGAAAGATGTCTGCTTTGACTGCCGGTTTCTCAGGTGCTGATATTGCAAACTGCTGCAATGAAGCTGCTTTGATTGCTGCTCGTGGCCATGCTGACTCTGTTAACATGACCCACTTCGAGGCTGCTATTGAGCGTGTTATCGCTGGTATTGAGAAGAAGTCGCGTGTTTTGACTAAGGAAGAGCAGCGCACTGTCGCTTACCACGAGGCCGGTCACGCTGTTTGTGGTTGGTACCTTGAATGGGCTGATCCATTGCTCAAGGTCTCTATCATTCCTCGTTCTATGGGTGCTCTTGGATATGCTCAATATGCACCTGCCGATACGATGCTTTTATCTCAGCAACAGTTGATGGATCGGATGGCTATGACTCTTGGAGGACGTGTTTCTGAGGAAATGCATTTCCCTACTGTTACTTCTGGAGCATCTGATGATTTGAAGAAGGTCACTCGGATGGCTACTATGATGGTTACTCAATTCGGAATGTCCAACAAGGTCGGATTAGTCCACTTTGATGAGAACTCTCAGAGCTTCTCCAAGCCATTTTCCGAGGAAACCGCTTCCTTGATCGATGTTGAAGTGCGTCGGATAGTCAACATTGCTCATGACACTTGTGCCAAATTACTAAACGCGCACAAGAAAGACATCGAACTAATTGCTGAAGAACTTTTGAGCAAAGAAGTCATTTCACGCGAGGATGTCCAGCGACTTCTCGGTCCTCGTCCATTCAAGGATCGTAACGAGGCTTTTGAGAAATACGTCATGGGTAAAAAAGAAGGTGATGATACGTTACCACCTGATACCCCACCAGCGACCCCACCTTCAGAGCCTGCGCCAGCTGCGTAAATAGTTTACAAATCTTGTTCAGATCGGGTGGTTTTCGTTTGGTATTTTGGTTTTGCGTTTCTTTGTTCTTTTTATCTGTTAAATAAGTGTTTTGCGCATCAGTTGTAGAGGATGATGATTTTGTGTAAATAACTTTTATTATTTTACCAGTTGGGAAATTATAGAATGTCGCGTGGTTTTTTTCTATACTCATTAATCTCATTTTCTCCTATTTCTTTTTTATTTTGTTCGTTTTTACACTAGAAAAAAGAAGGGGATGAAAGAAAGGAAGATTAAAAGAAAGAAAAGAAAGACTTCTGATGATATTTATTCTATTTTCTATTTTGGTGTATATTTGGTTTTTTTCTTGGAGCCGTTTTATTATCCTATAACTTTTGTTCTTTATATTTTATTATGTAAATAGTCTCGTCTCATTAAATTGTATTTATTATCTTTTTTTTTCTTAGTTTCTCTAATGTTTTCCTTCCCGTGTGGATATTTAAATCGCATTTGCATTGAAAACTCATCTCTCGTCTTTGACTTCTTTTGTTATCCTCTCTATGGCGAAGAATTACGATTCAACAGAAATTTATGATTGTAAATGTAAATGTAATTGTAGTAGTTATAATAATAAGTATAATGATCAACAAACAACAACAAGAAGAAGAAAGGCAAAAATTAAATAATAGATGGAAAAAAAGGGTGAACAAATAAGTATATAAAAAAGACCAGCTTATATCAACGCCGCGCCCAGGGAGGTAACTAACAGATCGACAACGACCGACAACATCAGCATCAACAACAACAACTTTAGTAACGAAACGAACAAACAATAAAAGGAAAAAAAAAGAAAGGTAAGGAAACTTGAGAGAAAAAGGATACCGTGGAATCTCAATCACCAAAGTAATAGGGAAATGACAAATAATAATAAGAACAAAAAAAACCAATTGCAAAAAAAAGAAAAAAAAATACAAAGTTAAAAATACGCTTGAAACGCACAAGACGCCGATTAGAACAAAACGCTAAAAAAATAATCGAACCACAGAAAGACATAAAATGAAGCAGAAGCGACTGGAAAAAAAAAGGTATGCCAAAGTCAGTGGTCGTGATACATGAACCAGACACAAGAATTCAAATTTCGCATAACACGAAAAAATTCAGCTGACTGCCCGGTTCTGTAAAAGCTGACTTTGGATGTTTAAATATATATATGTAAGAAAAAAGAGGACTCAGCAGTGATGATGTATAACAAAGCAGGCAACACATATATAGTATGAAGAGCCTGCAGTTATCAACAACAATGGATATGACTATTAAAAAAAAGTACCGCAATGACGACGAAAGACGAACAAAAGATGATGATTATAAATCAAGGAAAAAAAAGTAGTTTGGAGAACAAGTGCGGCTAATCCTCCATTTTTCCAAAAACGCCAACGTCGTCGCTTTCGTCGTCTCGCATCGAGACGTCTTCTTCGTCATACATGTTGTCATCAGCAGAGTTCTCGCGTGATGAGCGGCCTGGCGCACGCAACTCGGCAAGCTCGTCTTCCTCAGTCATCGAAACGAGGATTGATGCAGCTTCTAATAATTGGACTTGCTGGTGTTTTGACATGAGCAGTTTTGAAGTCATGCTCCATTCTGGTGTGTGTTCCCATCTGTATTAATAAAAAAATAGTTGTTAGCAAATAGCGTTTAGATTAGCAGTAGCAAAGTCAGCGATAGCGGAGAAAAGTCAGTACAAAACCCTTGCAGACAAAGGCCAGTTGGCAGTGGCGCGGCAGGCCGCGAGTCAGCGCAGAGATTAGGGGCACGGACGATCGCCCGGCCCAAGCTCATCTCCCCGCTTTCGGCCACTCAGAGGCCCTAATCGGGACGTCAAGAAAGAAGCGCGCGCGCATACAGAAAACGACAGGAAAAGGACGGAAATAAAATAAAAAGTAAAGTGAACAGACAGATTGACAGGTGATAAGGCCCTTGCCCCAACAGCGATCTCAGAAAAAAGAAGTCGGGTCGGGTTCGACTGAAATTAGCCGAGGCGCGCCGACGCTTTGCGGCCGAACCGGGTTGCTCATATTTTTTTTGGAAGCCGGAAATTCAGCGCCAATCACCAAACACAGCGAATACAATGCAAAGGTATCATTGTAAATCTTTCCAATTGTAAATAATGATGTCTTGTCGTAATTAATTGTAAAGTGAAGAGTAGAAATAATCTTCTCTGCCACGGTTTAATGAAAGAATCGCGTAAGCACACGTTCGAACGGGTGCTACCGTACTGGTGGTCTTAGCCTGTTCATAGCACTCGTACGGACATTCAAAAATTCAACTGTGAAAGACTCCGGCTAAAACAGCTAGAAGTGTCTGTAGTATAGAGCATTGTTGACAGAATGAATGTAAACAGACGGCTTATCGCGGACGGAGGAGATGAGCAATATAAAAATAAACCACAACAATAATAACAGTGCAGTCACATTTGGTGCAAACAGAATCTCGCTTGCTATCGCTGACTATTGCAAAACAAAAACAAAAACAGAAAGGTGACTTACAGGTGCTTTGTCAGGCAACTAATGTGCTTGTATCCCTTTCCGCAGGACTCGCACTTGAGCTCCTCTTTCAGCCGGCCGGAAGTGGACTCGCCTTCAGAGAAGCGGCGGGCAGCGAGAATTCGTCGCGAGAGCGTTGAAGATCCAAGGGATGATGACATTGAGGAAGGAGAGGAAGTGAATGAAGGCGATGAGCCCGAGGAAGAGGAGGAGGAAGAGACAGAGAAGGACATGTTGTGAGCGTGAGCGCGGGCACCCGGGATGGAGTAAGGCGCGACGGTCACCGAGGACCTCCGCCGCGAGGACGAAGGGCCAGATGACGACAGAGTGAATTCCTAGAAAAACAATTCGGTTCAGAAAACGCACAATGGCACGCGGACGAGCGAGATAGACATACCGAGATGGCGGTCATTGCGGGAGCGGGAGCGGTTGAGGCAAGAAGCGGGATCAGGATCCAGATGGGTGGTAGGTTATGCTGGCTGCGGTTGAGTTTGTTTGGCTGGGTTCTAGTTTGCTGCCAGCGAAATCGAGGAAGAAAAGCGAGATTGAGCGGAACACGGCCCGGAGCGATTGCAAAAACAAAGCAGAAGAAAAAGAAGAATCCAGAGACACAGAAAAAAAAAGTTGGCAACGACGAGAAAAAGGCCCAACAGACCGCAGAACGAACACGCCCGAACGCGGGACTCGGATCACGTTTTCTGGATCACAGATCACATGCCCTGTCCCGAATAGGAAAGCCACAGGGCTGGCCAGACTCCCGCACTCGGCAATCCTTTCTTTGCGTCGCTCGGCTGCGAACACAGCAAAGGCTCAGCCGGTGTCTGCTGCAGCAGAAGGCATTGAGCTGTAGTCTATCCTTTGACTGACTCTTTGCTTCCGCGAGCGAATTGCCTAGTCAAAGCACCGTCTGGAAAAAAAAAAGGGTGCGTGGAAGAAAAAGGAGGGGTCGGACCTGGGCTACGTCATAGGAGATCATCTGACGGCCGTGCACACGAAAGCGCAACTTTGCACTGCGCCCGCTTCTGTTCACAGCTTGCCCGTTACGTAACTTCCGTTTCTTTTTTTAAACCCAAATGTCTCTCTCTGCCTTACGGTCGGTGGCTTACGCTTACGACGTATTGCTTGAAGAAGCGCGTTGTGGTATTGCGCAAAACAAGGCGTCCAAAACATCAATTGAACTGATTCCGCGGATCGGTCGGTGTTTTGTTTTTGTTTTTGCTTGCGCAAGATGTTCTCATGCGGCCGTGCGTTGGCAATTAGTGCGCCACACGTGCACGCTCTCTATCTCCTCGTCCTAGCCATAACCATCAAATTGTTTCTTTATCTTACTCGAGCTCGTCTTTAACTATTGCCAGCTCACCCAAGTCTTCTTCGTCAAGGCGCATCGCCAAATCCTGTAGTCGTTCACTCATCCGTAGCGCGTCCCGTAGCTTAGGCAGGTACTGCTGGTTGTACCATTGCTTCTCATCCATGTGGCTCGTGAACGTCCGCAATGTTCGGATCTGATCCACCATCGCACTCTCGCTTGCGCTCTCTTCGCCCACCATCCGTACTATCGTGTCACCGGCACCGTCAAATACTACCTCATGTTAGTGATACCCCACCAATTGTAAATGTAAATACTCTGCAACTCACTCTGCATCAACTTCTCTTGCGCATCTTCCGCTTCATTGTCTGCTCCCTCCAACCATTCTTCAATTGCCTCTTCCAGATGCTGCCGTATATCAATCCTACTCTCCTCTCCTTCGCTATTCGTCCGCGATCTTTTGCTTTCTCGCTCACTTGACTTATCATGCTTCTCAAGTAACGCATCCAGATCCATCTCTGACGCCATCTTTCGCAACTCTCCCTTCCCAGCAAGATAATCCTTGCGTTTATTTGACTGATATTTTTCCACTTTTTTCACCCCAAGTATTTCCACCAGATGTTCTGCTACGTCAGACACCGCTTCCACTAGCAGCGGCGGCGGTTTCGTTTCTTCTGTTAACGTTTCCGATATTGTCGGAATCGGCGCATTCGCGTCCAATGCACGATTCAGTATCGCCTTTTTGACTCGCGCTATAACTGGATTATAAATCGTCCCTGGTGCTGCGTATTCCTTAGCATCAGAATCCTCTGCTGTTGCCGGTAATCCATCTGCCAACTGTGAAATATCCATCGAATTCACAAACTCCCTCATTGTTTCTACCATTTCCTCCGTTGGCAGTCGATGATGCTGTTTTAACACTTTACCTGATATCGTCTTGATTGTTTTCAATGACGCAAATCTGTAATTACGCACATCCTCTGCAAACGGCAATTCGCTTTGAAGCAGTCCTTCAAACTTGCTTGGACCTTCTACATCAATATAAGGAATCAACATCACCAATTTCGGTTCATCGCCGGATTTTTTAACGTATCGCGCCACCGCGTATAATCCTGCACTTTTCATCGCATGAATCAAACTCGACATTGCCAATGCAGATTCCGGTGAACCTTTCTTTGTCGCAACCACAAAACATGACGGTGACATCAACATCCACGGCTTGAACTCGGATACATTTATAAATCCAATGATCTCCAAACCTTGAACAGAAGTGTACTTAAGGGACTCAAGTTCGTCTTCTTCAAATGCGACAAGCGTCTTTCCATATTTGTACCCCTTAATTAACTCCTCCTTCGGCGTCTCAATTTTTTCAACTTTAACTGGAGTACCGTCATCTTTTTTATCTTCACTCTCAAGACTAACATAATATTTCGTTTCCCATTCTAATGGTTTCAAAGGCTGTTTTTTATAATTATTGCTTGGTCCAGTCCACGTTCCTGTAAACCCTCCTTTCTCTCTATACGACTTTGTAGGCGGCGCACTTGCTGGACTGACAAAAATATACCGCTCAACTTCAATTGACATTGTCTCATCAGGATACTTCCCATCAAGGCTTCCTAACGTCAATCTTCCTCTGTACGTCGCTGCAGATTTAGTCTTTCGTAAAATTGGACGATCGTAGTCTAAATATATTTCCTGAAACGGAATTAGCGACGCCTGTACCTTTTTCGCTTGTGCGTCATTGACAAAGTTTTGTATTTGGTTATAGTTTTCTTGTTGAATTGGACTTGATTCAATTGCCTGAGAGTGTTCGATTTTAATCTTTTGATCTTGCTCACCAACACCGATTGTTCTGTCACATTAGCTATTTATCCTTTAATTCATTATTAAACCGACAATACTCACAAGACTTTCAAAGTAATCCCATCTGCTTCCATTTTTCCAATAATCTCCTCTGAATCATCAAAATCCGCTGACGCCATACAGTTTGTAATAACCACTATATTTTTAATAAATTTCTTCTTTGCACAAAACTCAGCAGTCATGGCTAATGCGATAACTAATCCAGATATTATGTCGGCTTGTGTTCCTTGTTTTGATGGAACAAGAATTTTTGGTAATGATCTGAAATCATCCAGTAAGAACTGTTTGAGTGGATGTAATATACTGATGTTTTCATAGCCATCTGTTGCTTCAAAATTGATTTTTGTTTCTAAATTGTAATTAGCTTGATCTTTCACTCAATTTCACTTCAATTATTTAAATATACCCTCTGTTCCAACTCCAACAATTCCAACGTAATCGGTCTTGCGCCCACTGGCAACTTTAGCGCCAACTATCTCCCATATATAAGGTAGACAGGCGTCGATATCTGATTGACCTTTTGCGACTTTTAAATGGCTTTCGTTCATTGAGTAGCCCAAATCAACGACGAATACAGTAGTCTGTCAATTATACGATTAATAACGTCCACAATTGATCTGATATATAAATTGATATATTTACCTCTTTACTCGCCATTCTTGAATGTGTCGACAAATGTCACTAATTACCAGATCAATCTCGATATCACTGACGCTACCTTTCACACGCTTCAACTCGGGTCGCCACGAACCCCACGTCGAGTTAAAGTTTAAACGACAGCGGGAATTTCACGAATTTCTTTTTGAAGGCGGCGCGGCTTTGGATCTTGAATTTTCTGGTTTATTGCCTTCCTTTTTTAAATTTTTATTTTTGTTCATTTGTGTGCTTCTTTGGTTTTTTTACTTGAAGTTTTTAACAAGCTAATCTTTTTCCTCATTTTATAAAAAAATTGTTACTCTTGTTTAATTTGTATTAAACGTAAAGGGTTTTCTTTGTTTTTCTCAATCAAATCGCGAACAAGCGCAAAATAAATGTCAGGATTCATTCGCGGTTTGTTCGGCAACGGCAACAATTCATCTTCTCCAACCACCGACTCGTCCGACTCTCACATTTCGCCACAACAGCAACAGCAACAGCAACAGCAACAACAACAACAATCGTCTATTACACAGACTCAGCAGCCTTCAAATAACGCTGGTCCATCTGCTCAGGATCTTACTGTTACCGTCGAGGATATTCTTGCACCACTTGCCGGCGTCTACCAACCGCAGTATTCGTCTTCCGTTCCTACTCCCGAACCTCCTGCCCCCAAAGATTTTTACACAGAAGCTAAAGATTACACAATGGTATGATTTTTACTCTCGTTGCTTTATTTTATATATCGTACTAAACGTATTACAGAGTCATCCTATCATCATCGGTGCCGGTATCGCCGCCATCGCCTTCGGTGCCCGCGTCGGTATCCGTGCCATCCAACGATACCGCAACATTCCCGGTGCCGCTGCCGGTGGCAAGAAATTCCTTAAGGGCGGGTTTGATGCTAAAATGAACGCCAAAGAAGCTTTACAAATTCTCGGATTGACAGAATCGTCGCTGACGAAATCGAAACTGAAAGAAGCGCATCGCAGAATTATGTTACTGAACCATCCTGATCGTGGTGGTTCACCTTACGTTGCTACAAAGATTAATGAAGCAAAGGACTTTTTAGAAAAGAGAGGTAGACTGAGGTGATTTACCAACGTAATCGATGAACCAAGTTGGGTGGCAAGGGTGTCGTGATACTCCTGACTTTGAGAGAATATTGACCAACCCGTTCTTTCAAAGCTGGAGTTGTAATTTATAATACTTTTTTTTAACGGTTGAGTGTTTTCTTTTTTCTTTTTTTCTGGGTCTTTTGTAAATTTTTCGTATCGTGCATTCAATTATTCAACATCGACGATTTCAATCGGGATTATCGACTGGCAATGATTAAAAGCATATATGCTGGCGTGCTGCTTGTATGTAAAGCATCTATTTAGAATTTCTTGTTTAATTTTTCTGTCTATAGTTTTTGATACATACTCTCTTATTTTACCAAAAGTTTCAAATATCTTTGTATTCGAGTCTCGATCGTAAGTTCGCACGTCAATGTGAAATAGAGGCAACCGGAGATTCAAGAAATTTCCCGAGCCGCGCCAATTTAAGTTTGTTCATAACTGTCAATTGTTAATACCATTTTACACATCGTTATCTGTAACTACATCTAATGACCTAGATCTAGCATAAGAAAGATGTTACAGCAACGATACACACATTTCTCCAAAACAGTCATTCGAAATGTCAAGTTGACATCGCTGTCAACGGTCACCAAGGACCTGCAAACGCGACGAAATTTCGGATCAAGTGCACCTTTATCTGCTGAAGTGATGCATGTATTCAACCGAGATGTGAAAAGAAAACAAAGAGATCGAGCTGCGGTTAATGCGGAAAACAGTAGAACTGTGGATTATCTTCGAAATGAAATTGCTGGGCGTCTAATTGAGCGGTTGCTGGTGAGTTTGTTGTGCTGTCAACGTTATGATTAATTTAGGATGATGATGTTAACGAGGAGTAGTTGATTGCTCGAAAACATGATGTGTTGGTTGATGTTGGATCTGGTGCTGGAAGTGTTGAACAGGCTATAGTGGGAGAACGGGAAGATCCTAAAGATAATGGAGTGTTGAAGTCAAGAATAGGTCGAGTTATAATGACTGAAATGTCCGAGAAGCTACTCTACCGAGATGCTGATCCTAAACAATTCTCTTTCAACAAAGAACTTGATATCACGCGGCTTCAACTTGACGAAGAGAATTTATTTACGCCAGAACTTCTCCAAGCTATCAAAAACACACCAACGAAAATTGAACCATTTAGCGACTATCTTTTTGAGAACTCAATCAACACAGTCATAAGTAACTTATCCATGCATTGGGTCAACGACCTTCCAGGACTACTCCAACGAATAAAGTACATGTTAATACCGGATGGTATGTTTATTGCTAGTATGATGGGCGGTGACTCGTTATTTGAATTACGAACCGCGTTGCAAATCGCTGAGATGGATGTATATCAACGTGCTGCGCCTCGCCTGTCTCCACTTGCCGGTATGTTATACTCAACTACATCATATCATCTTTTCTAATTATTTTTAAGACGTTCGAGACATGGGAAATTTAATGCAACAAGCAGGATTCAATCTCATCACAATCGACGTCGACGACGTTATTGTTTCATTCCCCGATATGATGTCTTTAATGAAAGATCTTCGGGATATGGGCGAAAGTAACGCTGTTTTAAATCGCCCTCACTATCTTCCTCGAGATCTCATTGCCGCTGCTGAGAAAGTATATAAAGATATGCATGCAAATGAAGATGGAAGTCTACCCGCTACATTTAGAATTTTGTATATGGTATGTGTCAGATACATTTTTTTTTTCGGTTTTTTTTTGCTCAGAATATTGGCTAATAGTCATAGATTGGATGGAAACCAAGTGAAAATCAGCCGAAACCTCTTGAACGAGGAACTGCGGACGTGAGCTTTAAAGATGTGCTCGGCACTGCGTAGATATGATCATTCTACTCTGTAAATATTACATTTTGATAGACGGTATATAATGGAAAGAAATCAACTACAGAATAAATCATCATGACCTGGTTGCTTTGCTATTGATTGTGAGGGAAAGTAAAATGACTTGAAACTGGCACGAGGCTGGTTCGGATGGAGCCGCAGCGCCTACGAGTCCACGAATCCACTCCACGGCTGCATTCATCCCATCCATCAATCGTTATCACCAACGCCCCGATTTCCCTATACTGTTCAATTCTTATATTAATTGCAACGTACATTTTATAACTTCAAGACAAGCATGGCCAACGTCAACTTCCGCCGTATCAACATCGACCTTCTCGACCCAGAGAACAACATAGCTCCTGAGGACCTTATCCCACCAAGCATAGCGAATTTACCTCCGGTCAGTGTTGCGGAGATCCAGTCTTTTGGTCAATCTGTCAGATCATCTTTGTCGCGTGGTGACCACGCTGGTGCGTTAGCTGCTGCTTTGGCTAATCCGCCTTATACTAGCAGTGAAGAAGTCAAGGTATGAGATCATCAACATTACGTATACAATTGAGCCCGAAGTCAATTAATTACTGCTTACAATTCTAACTTGTGATTTCTAGACTATTCACTTAACCACAATTCTTGAGATTCTTTCAACAGTAAAGTCAACAGATATAAGCCGAATAGTCGAGAAATTATCATCAGATGAGCGTGACGTTCTGATCAAATATCTCTACAAAGGAATGAGCGTTCCAGAAGCACACGGAATTTCAGGCGTTCTGTTAGCATGGCACGAGAAGGTATGCTTTGTTTTGTTTTAAGATTGCCAAATTTCGGAAGTATTAATAACTAATCTGTTCCAGGTCACGGAAATTTCGGGCCAGGGTGCTATTGTTCGTTACTTGTCAGACAGAAGACTTGTTTAGGTGAGGTGAAGATGGCCGGAAGTTGATTTAAAGCGACGAAGTGGTTGTAGTGTAGACATCTTAGGTTTTGAATTTCAAAAAGGTCATGCATTTTATCTTACATTGATCCAAGCATTATCTGGAAGTACTTGATAGAACCATGTCTCAGTGCTCTATCTATGTATTAAAATGAACATTCGATTACTAGAAGTGGACGTAGAAATTCAAAAATAATAACAATTATGTACGAAGAAATGATACGCATGCCAAAATTTTCAACAAAAAAAGCACAACAATAAAAGGCAGATAAATGACACGCAAACCAATCAACAATGTAATGAAAACAGTGTACTACCGCCAAACCATGTCTATGCTCCAAGCGATATATGTTACTAAATCAAACAAAAACGAAATATGTATATGTATTGACTAACCGTCCAAATCATCAAGTATCACGCTCCCGTTCACCTCTTTTACGTCTACTCCTCTGGATTGAAGTTCTCGTTTAAGCGCTCGTACACCTAAGGTTGCTTTGAATGCATCTCCCTCTTTGAGAAGATATGTGACTTGAATAGGTGGCCATGTCTGTGTTGTCGCTCGCATGACCAGGTTATTGGTTATATCATACTAGGCAATGTTAGCTGGTGCAATCAAATATAAAGTCATACATACCTCAATCGATTCGATCATCCAAGCTTTGAGATCGCCTCCTTTGAGCCCTTCATCGTCATCAAGCAAAAGACCCTCGGTTGTTATTCTTAGAGATAATCCCTTTCCCGACAACTTCACCGGTGCAACGTTTCTATCTGTCCGAATATATGCAGCTATCAGCATGAATCTGTTTGGATCTTTAGTCGCAGTTGCAGGCACACTCGCTAAATCTCGATCTTTAGGCCTGGGTCCTGTGACCTTTTTGGATGTAGAAGCACTAGACGTACTTAGTGAGCGACTATGTGGAGAAGGTCTGTTCGTGGTCTCTTCTACGGAAAATGAGACAGATGATTTTAATCCAGGGATGACTGTTGAAGTTCCATCGTATGGACGAAATGATTGCTCTGTATCTCGGTTTTTCGTTTTTGGCCGAGTGGGTGATACGCTTTTTTTCCTTTCACTATTTTCATTTGTCGAGGTCGAATCTCGGCTAGATCCGGAATGAGAGCGTGAGAGAGTTGATTTTGAAACACTTGAGGCATCTGATGCTAAGGATGATTCTTTCTTTGATTCGCGACGTATATCAATTGGAAGATTTATAAAAGTTTCGCGTTTTGTTGGGGCTTCAGGTCTTTTCTCTCTTTTCTCCGCTTTCTCGACCTTTTTCTCTGATTGCTTTTCTGATTTAGATTGTGCCGATCCTTGTGCTGAATCCTTTCGATCAGCATAATGCGGATAGGGTCTAGCTGAATGTGGTGTGACTTTCAGCTCATGATCGGGTGTTTTTTCCTGTGTAGAAACTGAATCTACAGCTTGCTTGAATGTGGTTAAGAGCGGCGTGGCATTAGGCCCAGCAATAGCTCGATACCCCAAATATAAACAGGCACCCACAACCACCCACATAAAAGCAAGTCCTATAACTCGCTCAAACAAAGATTTGACTAACACTGAAGAGCTCGGTATTGTGCATGCTATCAGAAAACCAAAGCATGTGCCTATAGCGAAGCCACCGTAAGGTTGTTGAATGCAGTGGTGGAGAAGGGTGAGAACATCTTTGCTAAGCGATTGGAATGACGGCTGATGATTAGTCTTTTTGCTTGACTTTTTTGAATTATTCGACTCTGCCATTGAACAAAATTATGGAAGTAAACGTGTAAAATGTCGAAATAACGCAGCGATCTGCTACTGAACAGCAGTATTTATACCAGATTGCGCAATTCCACCTATGCCGTAACAAAACACATAAAACTCACGACATTCATCAGCAATGCTACCTATGTAACTAGCGTTCAAATTGCGAGGTGAATAAAGAATTTCACGGAATCAGTCGAACGCTGTAGACAGAGTGTACATGTATGCATTAAGCGATGAGAGGAGTTGGGCATAGTAGGAGTTTGAGTAAAGTTTGTTTCTGATTGGGTTTAATGTGTATCGACCCTCAACTTTGATTTTACCACCTGTTAATTATTTTTTGACTTTTGTTTACAGAATCTTCAAAAATTTTGATATGAGGAATTTATTTACAACTTTTGAAAAATCAATCAAATTTGCTTCATATCCATAACATTCGATGACGAATTAGAAAACGTGCGAAAACTTTATCCCCTGGAAGTCGCGTCCGAATAGAGTTAAATAAAAACAATCTTAAACCTTAAAGAGTGTATAAGGTTCTGAATTCTAAACTCGTCGGAAGTAGCGCTCAAACGAGAATGCGGTAGCATTCGTAGTTTTGTTCCAATTTGGCCGATCGTTATTAAAAATCCATGGCAGATCGATTGCTTGACGATTACTCCAAATAGTCTTCGGAAGGTCGAACGCTTAGATGTATAGGATGCATGTAGTGATGTGAGGTGACTGTTCCACTCAAAGTGTTAATTTCTTTCAGTCAACAGGCATATTTAGGCCACAAAGCATCATTCACAAGAGGTGTAAGTCTTATAGCACAAAACTGAGGATTAAAAGCCAGTGCCCTATTGCAGAACTATTCTGCAGCTCCTTCCGCTTCTTGATCTTTCTGGACTTTCTCCGCTCGTTCCCTCTTTTTCGCATCTATAGCCACAATTTTATCTAATAAAGTAGCTTTTCGATTCCGAGTTTTTTGTGCATTTCTCCAATCAACTCCAGATAATCTTCCTTGACTGTTTCTCGCTCTAGCTTCATCTTCACGTTTTATAAGCTGTCCTGGGTGTAGTTTAATCTGTTGCCTCGTTGTACCGATCAATTCGGCATCTGTAACACGTTAGAATGAATTACTGCAGACTTTCAACTCATACCTTGATTAAAAAGCATGTCGGTGCCGACTAAATTCTCCCATTCTCCTTCATATACTCTGTTTCCCAAAGAAACGAGTGGATTCGAAGTATGCAAGTTAAGAATCTGAAAGCCAGAGACGTTGTCCAAGATTTGCGGAGCTAAAGACAGATCAAGAGGGATGTAAAATTCCTACAAACATTAGAGTTGTCATCTATCAATATACCCTACATACCACTTCATCATCATTGATACTCTCGATTTCCATTTGGCTATTCAGCTCTGCCATTGATTCATTAATACCTTCATCTTCATCATCGTCGTCGTCTTCGTCGTCTTCTTCATCGTCATCATCGTTATCGTCTTCCTCCTCATCATCATCATCGTCATCATCGTCATCATCATCATCTTCTTCAAGAACAACATCCGTGTCACTCTTCTTTCGTACAGTCGCTCCCTCTACTTCTTCACTATCACTTCCACCGTCATCTTCATAGTCTCTATCTCCGTCTTCATCATCATATTCCTCAAACCGTTCTATTTCTTCTTCAACGCCGTCATCATCCTCCATTTGCGAATTGTGATTTACTATTTCTTGATGACCAGCTCCTATTGTCGCGTTGCTTAAACTTTACACATTTTGGGTTTGCTTTTGCCCTAAACCGACTGTATGAAATTGCCCATCATAGAAATAGTTCCTTTAAAAGATGTCGATGACTGTAACCGTGAAGATTCCGATTTTGAATAAACATTAAAGACTAGTGTTGAACAAGAAAATAGTGATAAGCTTGCAAAATTTCGCTCTAAATAAAAGCCACTATAGCTTTGCTTTATTTCTACCTGTATATGAACCCAGTTTATTTACAGATTTACCGGCTCATCGAGCAAACCAAAGATATATACAATCAGATGTCAGTCAGATCTTCTAATTTGCGGCCTTTTCCACAATCTCGGCGCATCGCCCACAAAGATCTTCACCAATAGGCGCAGTATACTGCCAGCATCTAGCGCATTTCGAATGGTCTGGTTTGACGGCGTGAGCAGAAACCTGTTCACCTTCCTCGGAGTATACTGAAACTGGATCATCCGTGAAGTTCCATTCCTTAGTAGCTGCCAAAGAGCTGATCTCTGATGGTGCGTGAACAGAAGCACTTGAGACCACTAAGATCTCTGAAAGCTCAGATTCTAATCAAATTAGTCGCTACTTCAAAACAATTACAATCGCACATACCATATTTTTCTAAAAGTTTTGAAGCGTTGCTTCCTTCCGGAGCAGCGAGTAAAACGGCAGCGTCCAAAGAGCCACCGATTGCCCTAACATATCATTAGCCCTGCATAGACACACACACTGCATGAAGTTGAAAACAACGTACTTTGCTTCTCTAGCTTTTGCCAAGACTCCTTTGACCAAATCCACGATTTTTTCTAGTTCGACAAAGTCCGATCGTAGTACGGCATTGTTCCACTCTTCAGCACCAGAGACCCAACCTTTGACAAAAGGCGAAAAGTTAGTGTTAGCGTCTCCATCCTTGAAATATAAAGGAGCATGATTCCATGCTTCCTGAGTTAACAAAGGAATTATTGGTGACAAAACTGAGACGTATACGCGGAAGATGTGGGAGAGCACAGTTTGCACTGCTCTGCGTGAGAGGCTGTTCTCTTCATCAATGTAAATGCGGTCTTTGGATGTGTCGAGATAGGTTGATGAAAGACGGGATATATGTCTGGAAAGAGCTTGCACAACTATCACGTATGAGGTCAGCGAAATTCTTGCAACTGTAGTACTAACGCACCTTTGTTGAAAGCGAACTCATCATAAGCAGATTTGCAGTCTTTTTCGAGATCATACAACAGAGTAAGCGCGTTTTTATCAGTCTAAAAAAGTTAGTGGATTTCACTTAAAAGCACACAAAGGCATACCGATCGCAGTTGTTCATAAGGAACTTCAACTCCATCAAAATTATGCAAATTTCCAAGAATATATCTTAGCGTCCGACGGATTTTACTCAATGAATCCGCAACACGCATCATAACAGTAGTACTAACGCCAATATCAGTCGTATACTCAGACTGTGCTGCCCAGAAACGAAGACCGTTGACGCCAACAGGAGCAAGATTTTTATATCCAGTTGTAGTAATTTGAGAAGGAGCAACGACGTTTCCTAATGATTTTGACATTTTGCGACCGTGCTCGTCAAGTGTGAAACCATGCGTGATGACATTGGCGTAAGGAGCTTTGCCGTTCTCTTGATTAGCGACGTATGTCAGTAAAGAAGATTGAAACCATCCTCGATGTTGATCGGTGCCTTCACAATAAACGTCTATCAGAGTATCTTTATCCTTGCGTAATCTTGGTAAAGTTAGCTCCAGCTATCAATTTTCAAGGAAAAAACGTACTCGCCATATTTCTCTTGAATCAAAGTCCAACTTGATCCACTATCAAACCAAACATCCATAGTATCTCTTCCCTTCACAAAGACCTTTCCCTCTTTGCGATACTCAGGTGCCACCCAGTGAGAAACATCTTCCTCATCAGTAAACCACATGTCAATTCCAACCTTTTCAATCTCCTTGATAATGTAGTCTACACTACTTTCAGTCAAAAGAGCCTCGCCAGTTTCAGCGTCGAATAACGCAGGAATCGGAACACCCCAAACGCGTTGTCTTGAAATACACCATTCAGATCGGTCACGAACAAAACTTGCTAAGCGGTGTTTACCCAAAGCCGGATGAAAATGAACGTTTTCAATCGCAGACAAAGCCTGGTCTTTGATTGTTCCGACATTTGCAAACCATTGCGGTGTAGAGCGGATAATAACTGGCTTTTTAGAACGCCAATCGTAGGGATATTTATGTTTGAAGTTTTTGTTGATAGCAGCAATTGCGTTGACTGACTCAAGGTATGAGATTACACGCTCTTGACCAGTTGTTTGAACGGGGAGGCCAACAAGATCGGACAATTCTTCAGGTAAACTTGAGTCGTATTTGCCGTAGCTGTTGACAGGTGAATAAGGTGGGATACCATGTGTTTGACAAACCAAATAATCATCCATTCCGTGACCAGGCGCAAGATGAACGATTCCAGTTCCTGAATCAGCAGTGACAAAGTGTGCAGTGAAAACAGGTTGAGGCTTGCCTGATTTTAAAAGCGGATGTGTGTATTTGCAGGAAGCTAAGGTCTCACCGGGTATTTCGCTTCCGACGATCCGTAAAGGGCCAATTTCTTGTTCAACTGCTTCAACACGCGATTCGGCAATGATAAGGTATCCATGCTGTTCATTATGTACAATGCAGTAGTTGATATTAGGACCAACAGCAATTGCTTTGTTAGAAGGTATAGTCCAAGGCGTTGTTGTCCAGATTAAAAACTGCACTTCTTTTTCTGAGAGCTCTGGAAATCTTGCCGAAAACTCAGACGGGAATATTTCAGGAAATTTGACGAATGCAGTTGTACTTGAATGATCAGGAGCGTATTCTAATTCTGCTTCGGCGAGAGCGGTATATGATTCACAACTCCAATAGACTGGACGGTCACTTCGGTATATAAGACCTTTTCGAAGCATCGATTTGAAAACCTGCAACTGTCTAATTTCAAAATCCGGATCTGATACCGTTAGTCTCCGCCTACACCACTGTCTCAAGAAATTCAGGACATACTCATTGTCTTGTAAGGATTATCCCATTCACCCATTGTAGCCCAAAATCTGAAATTCTCCATATGTTTACCAACAAACTCATCAGCATGTTTTCTCGCCATCGCTCTAATTTCCGGAGCCGTCAACTCTTTGACTTTCCTACTTCCTTTTTTTCCCTTTTTGACTTTCTCGAGAACTTTGAGCTCAATTGGAAGTCCGTGACAGTCCCAACCGGGAATATACGAGACCCTTCTACCTTGAAGAATTTGATATCGGACTATCATATCTTTGATGATGCGGTTAACGGAATGTCCGAGGTGAACTTCGGCATTGGCGTATGGTGGACCATCGTGGAGAACAAACAGTGAATCTTCAGGTAATGTCTCTTTCTAAAGTATTATTAACAATGGCACCGCCCGTGTTTCAAATACAATTAAAAACATACTTGCCATGCGTACACTTTATCAGAAGCAACCTTGTTTAACTGTTCTTGCCCTTTTTTCAAATCCGTGCGATTCGGAAATGTCGTCTTGGGCATCAAAATAGTACTTGTGTATGAATCATTTGTGCTACTATAGCATCGTCTCTTTGCCAGTTTATTCACCAATTGAACCCCCCAAAATCGGAGATTCCGAGAATAATGTAATGAAATGGGTTTCGCCATTTACGCGTGTCTTAATGGCGATAAATAGCTTGTGAACATGCTATTTGGGTTTTTGAAGTTTACAAATTTACTCGGGATGAATGATTCTCAGGGGGTAAAAACCTACATTTGCGCCAACTCTAATTTATTACTGAGGAAAATGTTGTGCCGTCTAGTCTAATAAATGGCTGCTTAACATAGAAAGAGAGCTATTAAGAAAGATGTTCAAAAGAATCAACCATGTACGGCATAGTGTATTCATGAAACAAATAAAATAACCCCCCAAAATCTTTAAAAAAATGTCAAACAACAAAAAGAAAACAAAATATCTTGTAATTCCGATTCCACAATGCGATTTAGACCCACCCCGTATAACACAAGAAACCAATTGATAATGAAAGCAGATATTCAAAAATCCAAATAATAAATAAAAAAAGACAAAGTAGAAAAGGCATTTGTACCTATATAACCAAAAACTCCTAATTCCGGTATCAAGCCAATATAAAGCAAACTGAAAGTGCTTATGAAAACAAAATCCGCATAAACCATTTAAAAAAAGGAGTGTCAAAGTACGTTATTAAATGAAAGTGTGGGTATTACGAAGAAGACATCAAGACAAACTCCTTGACACTACTACTTAATCGCTCAAAAACTCCAACTTTATCCTTCGCAGCTTCCTCATCTACCGGCATTTGGTATTTCTCCCTCGGTTTGCGACGCGCTTGAACGGCAGGATACTCATGTACTCTAGGCCTTTGTTGATTGTAATTCTGTGTTTGTGGGTAGTATATGAACTCTGAAGTGCGAGAACTTTGTCTGGTCATGCGCGATCCACTTGGTACATTCGTGCTTTTATTATCTTCTTCATCGTCGCTGTAATCGCCTTCGTCGTCAGCGTTGTATGTTTCAGTCGGGATTCGCGTGATAGAAGAAAGAGACTGATATCCATTTTGCTGTGATTGCAATAACGCCGTGACTTCCTTCTCGAGCTGTTTTGCACGCTCTTCGTCAAGTGTCCTTTGAACCCACGCAAGAACTTTCCTACGCGCAAACCAGGTAACAAGAAACGTAGCAAGGAAAACAAAAAGCATGCCGACGGTGAAGGAAACTACTGTACTCCATAATGTGACGGAGGATACAGAACATCCTAATGCGCGAGCACGGAATTCGAATCGCTCGTTGGTAGCTGGACAGATGTTGCTGTCTCTGATCGCCGCTAGAATTCCAAGTCGACTGGGATCAGGAACACAAGCGGAAGACTATATAAGCTGACGTTAGAAAGGTGTTGTTACGTCAGAGGATACAGAAAAATCATACAAAGGGACACCATCCGCATGGCTGAGAAGTAGGAGCAGTCAGACAGTTGTGACAATTTGTAGAATATTGTAAACATTCTCTCATATACGCGTTTCCTTTCTCGGAAAGTAACTCAATGAATTCATCGTGTGTTAGCTCAGTGGTTTCTATGATGTTAGTATCTGTATGAAGAGTAGTAAAAGCGATGCTTTACCATTCACTGCATTCTCAAACGGTGCATGATTCAGTAATAAAGACATTTTAATCTTTTCCAAATCAGTTCGTCACCCGTCCCCAGCCAAAACAATAAAAGACAAGAGTATTAAATAATCAAAACAACAACTAAAGAATCAGCCAATTTTTTTCAAGCCTTCCCTCCCCGCTGTTTTGTTCACGTTAACGGCAATCACCGAACTTCAAGACTTTGTGGGCAGTTAAACTTTAATGCTGATAAAGTTTTGAGGCTATAAAACTTTTCGTGCCTGTTATCGGATTACGACTGATACAGAAGATTTACTAGTTATATAATTGCTAGTGAGAAGCAGTTGCTTCTTGATCTACAACGGATTAAAAAGAGAATAGATGATGTGATATGTATTAACCAAAGCCAGCCCATTCTACACAAAAACTAGCATAGTCCTCGTCAAAAGATTGCACTAGTCCATCTTCGGAAAGCTTTTTTCTTCCGCCCGGAGGCACACGACTGCCAACCATCCACGCTTTCTTCACACCAGTGCCCAATCTTCCAGAGCCGATTAGGTCTAGTAGAGAAAACTCTTCATCCCACTTTAATCCTCGCACAAGAAAATGCGAGTGGTATCGAAGAGGGTCACCGGGATACGCGAGGAACTGAGAGCCAAACCGTAAACCGGGAGACAGAAAGTAGCCTTTGCCATGAAGGTACTTGTAGACATGATATCGAGCCGTAGAACAAATTTCGTCGATCTCTGATTGTGGTCTCAAGACTCTACTGTCTAAATCAGTAGTCACTGCAGGTGTAGAAAATGACTGTGCGCCAGATTGACCAGGCTCTGATCCACACTCTAGCGCAGCAACACGTTCAGCGATTGAAGCATCGTCTAACTGATCTGACTCCTCAAAGATCAAGCGATGACTCTCTTCTTCATCTACAATGACTGCAGCGCCTTGCTCAACAAGCAAAGCAGCCTCTTCGGGAAGTAGCTGCAGTGGCAGACCAAGAAATACCGACTGCTGCGGAACCTGCGGTAAAGTACCGACGAGAATGCCAGAGATATGGTTATTCTCTCGGAGACTCTTGACGACGGCTACGTCGAAAACAAGATATTGGCCATCAACAAAACTGATTCGGGCGGGTTTGTCCACGTCCATGCTACTAATCACAAGTTGTTAGTCGTGGAACAAGCAAAAGGAAGCATTCACAGCATCCACAGCAGCAGCAATGGCAATTAAAGAGCCATAAAAGATTCGCAGAAAGGTCATAAGACTAGTCACTACATTGAACGAGCCACATTAGGGCTCGCACTTTTCAGGGGATTGACAGATGTAGATGTTTGTATAATCATGTGACTACGACGCACACTGGCTCGAGCCAATTGCCGCTGCTGGAAAAGTTGTGTTTTGATAATGACAGAGAATAAATCATACCTTTAAGTCGCTTGAACTAAAGCAACAGAGTGCATTTGTGAGGATTTAATCTGTAGAAAGAAAAAGATATCGTTAGTCAATTGAAATTATAATACAATTGATTATAAACAATTTAAATAGTAGTCAGAGCTTCTTAGAGGATTGCCGCTTCACCGCGACGAGTCGCTCGCGTGCGAAAAAGCGTTCATCATTCGACTGCAATTGTGTATCAAATTGAGCACTTACCAATTGTATTTATAAACAAACCGCACCGGACAACCGCACAAAGATTACACAACGAAATCAAAGTGAGCTTAGGAAGAGAAAAAGAAGAAAAAAGAGGAAAGATAAAAAAATGGAGCGGAGGAAGAAAAGGTGGCCGCGAGCGTGGTCCGGGAGACGTGAGCTGTGAGTGAAATGTGTCCGGATCACAACTCAATTACGTGTCTACGAATAGCCGCGGCGCACGCGCGGTCTGCGCCGAACACGTTAGCGGTAGTCAGCCGAACAGCAGTTAGTCGGAGCGCGGGCGCAGGGTAACCCTCAAAGCGCCCGCCCCCCTTCTTCGCTTTCGCTGTTTGGGTGCGCTAAACTTTTGTGCTCTTTGCGTTCTGCCGCCGCCCGCCGCTGGCTGCGCTCTCCCGCGTTCATTTTTCTTTGCCCGCCGCCGCCCCTTCGACTCTCGCTCTCTTTTCTCTCTCTCTTTCTTTCTTTTCCCCGTACGCCGCCTCACTCCCCCACCGTCTATCTGCTTTTGTTAGGTATTTACTTTCCCCCTCTGCGCACTCAATTCGCGATTCTTCTTTTTGTTTCTTTCTTTGTTCGTCGGGCTGCTCGTCTCGTCGCATTGTGCTGTTGTTGTTGTCCTTTGTCGCCCTATCGGCCGTGGTCGGGCCCCGAGTCCAGTCAGCGGCCTCTAACACTCTCCCTCTTTCGCCTTCCCCCATCCCACTGCCTTTTCTTCTCAGACAGCAATCAGCCTGCGACAAGACGATCAGCAGATCCCTTTTTGCTTATTTGTATTGTGAACTGTCCGCTAACTTAAATCGTGGATTCGGCGGGCGCCGGTCCGCGATCGCCAGATACACACAAATCATGGGTCTCTCTATCTCTAAGCTCCTCCAGGGCCTCTTTGGCCGCAAGGTATGTAGTCTATACTGTTTCTATCTACTCAATTACATTGGGACAGTTGGCTAATCGTGTTATCTATAGGAAATGAGAATATTGATGGTCGGTCTCGATGCTGCCGGTGAGTCGCCTCCTTTCTGTGCCGCGTGCGCGTGCCTGGCTTTGCCCTGATTTGCCCTGTGCCAGCCATCCCCCTTTGCCTTGATTTCATTCTCTGCATCAATCAAATCGTATTTCCAATTGCTTATCTCGATTATTTTTTGATTGGATGTTCATGCTTTTGTCTGATTAATGGCTTTGTGGCAGTTGGCGGCTGGTTCAGGGCATCATGATGCCACGTAGCGGCAATCTATCAATTGTCATTCCTATCAACGCACCATACTGACTTTTTCTTTTTTTTACTTGTTTAGGAAAGACGTATGTGTTCTACATTTCCAATTGATTGTGGCGATGCATCTTATCAGTATGTAATCTAACCTGTACAGCACTATTCTCTACAAGCTCAAACTCGGTGAGATTGTCACAACCATTCCCACCATCGGTTTCAACGTCGAGACTGTCGAGTACAAGAACATCTCCTTCACTGTTTGGGATGTTGGTGGACAGGACAAGATCCGTCCTCTCTGGCGCCACTACTTCCAGAACACTCAGGGAATCATCTTTGTTGTCGACAGTAACGATCGTGAGCGTATTTCTGAGGCTCGTGAGGAGCTGCAGCGAATGCTCAACGAGGACGAGCTCAGAGATGCTCTCTTGCTTGTTTTTGCCAACAAGCAGGATCTTCCCAACGCCATGAACGCTGCCGAAATCACAGAGAAGCTTGGACTCCACTCGCTTAGACAACGGTCCTGGTACATCCAGGCTACTTGCGCTACTAGCGGTGATGGTTTGTACGAGGGTGAGTAGTCCGTCTTTGCATAGATGTGAAGACATTAACTAATTTTCAAATTTTTATAGGCTTGGAATGGCTGAGCACAAACCTCCGCAAGCGCTCATAAGCGTACGAAAAGTATACTATCTTCATGCCGTTATATAGTTACAGTCATTATCGCGTTGTATAATGTGTTTGTTTTTTATACTTTAGTAGCAATTTGATGTCATTTACTGTTATAATTTCACTTTACGTTTTTCGTTATGTTTGACGTTTTCAATGTTCACTTCTTTAGCGCTTTGCGCTTCTATCTATGCTTATGTCTTTCTCGTTGTACATCTGAATGTATGTAGATCTGGATGCCTATGGTCTGCCAGGGTTTGTAAAGTCTAAAGTTGTGAATAGATGTTTGAATTCAGTTTTATTGATGTTTTTGTTCATTTACATAACACAGCCCACAGGGAGTGGGTGGTGAGGCGGTCTAAGTGCAGCAGAGTGTAGATGGAAATAGGTTTTTGATTACTGTTTCTGGGTTCCGTAGCCACGGATGCCCTCTGCGAAGCGCCAATTCATGCCCTCGCAGCGCACGTCCTTGTCGAACGTGATCTCGCCGTCGAGCGAGACGGTCGCGACAGTGTACTTGTCCAGCGCGCGCGCGTCGCGGTAGAAGAGCACCTTCATGCACTCGTCGATGGCGGCACGTGCCTGCTCCTTGGTCACGTTCTTCGCGTCCGCGTCCTCGGAGACGAGCTTACGCAGCAGCGGGATGGCGAGGTAGGCGCCATAGCCGGTGCCGATGCAGGGCGACGAGTAGGTGACGCCGAGCAAATCTACGTATCCGAGGAACGGGCTGCCGTCGTCGGCTTTTCCGGCGACGACGATCGCGTTCCAGAGCGGGTCCAGCTTCGAGCGGCGGCTGTACATGACACGTGAGAGCAGCTCGTAGATGTGCGGGGCCCGCAGATGGTGGCCGTCTTGGGGATAGTCGTCCTCGATCCTGTAGCACAAGCATTGCGGTTAGCACAAGCGCGAGATTACGTAACAAGAGAAGAGACAGACGTACATAAGACGCTCGAGAAGCAGCTCGATGTACTGCATGTCCGACGCGTCGCCGCTGATTCCCACCACCGTCTCGCGGCCGACCCGGATCAGGCGCTCCTGGTCGGTGAACCGCGCCAACGATCCGTACGATCCTGTATCGCGTCAGCACCGCTCTTTCTTTATTCACGTCGCTTGTTCGATGTCGCAAAAGCATCGCAAACCCGGCATCATTCGTTCATATCTTATAAAGCACTCACCGAGGTTGTCTGCCGCAAGAATCACGCCGTCTGCGTACTTCATCGCAATTACACTCGTTCCTGTAATCGACGGCGTCTGCGTCCGCATCGACGGACCCGCATCGTGAATCGTGCGGTTGTACGCGCCATACACATCCGTCCGCGGTCGTCCCCAGTTCTCTGGTCTGTGATCCATCTTTATATGTGCTTTCTTCGTGCCTGGCTCAGGTCTGAGTCTATCAAGAACCAGCCAGAAGCAAGTCAGCGCGCGGCTCGTTCGCAAGTGTAAGCATTTGGGGTTTGTATAAAAGTCACGTGAAATCTGTTTACAATTTACTGCATTCTAGTTGAGAACCCGCCGCGTGAGCTTCAACAAGCATGTCGAGTATGGCGACGCGTCGAACGCCACGAAGGGCCTCAGTCCGACCTCGAGTGCGGAAGTCTTTGGTTTTGCAAAATGATAATCCACCCGCAGATGTTCTTAACGACATCGGATCAGAGTATTCGTTTACAGAGGAAGAACGCGCCTACGAGCAAATTGCTGCCTCTGAAGCGCGTGTGCAACGATTGATGTTTGCTGTTCCGCGTTTTCTTGCTAATTTTATACGACATACTTCTATGTCTGATTTACTTTTATACGGAGTTGTTGTGGGTTTGATGGTTGTTGCTGGAACATTTGCCGTGTCTGCTTTACTGGGCGGCACGAAAAATACTGGTGTATTCATTGCGCCAAATACACCGCCATCGTCTGCACGTGAACTCGTAGCTCGAGTTCTCGAACTAGAGTCTAATATAGACAAAATAAGTGCAGCGACAGTGGATCTACAGTCTAGAGTTGCAAACTCCATTGCTGAGACAGACGCGCGTGCAAAGGGATTAAAACAGAATGCCGAAGACGCCGTGAATCGACGGATTGAGCTGTATTCGAATTTACTGCAGACTGGGAAGGAAAATTCTGATGAATTCAGAGCCTCTATGAAAAAAGCAGAACTTGAGTTGAATAAAATTTCGAAACAATATGACGAGATCAAAAAGGAGATTTCTGCTTTATCTTCACGCGCATCGACTGTCGATAAATTCTCAGATTCTCAGATGCAAATTCATCTTGACCGTCTATCACACATCAGACCGAAGCTTTTACAGCTATCTTCTTCTCTTTCTTCTTTGAATATCCATAGTGACTCTCACATGCTTCGCTTAAATACTCTATCAGAAGAGATTAGCATTACCACACAAGAAATCAACTCACGTTTAGAAGATTTAGCTTCAGAGGCTCAACGCACTGCGCTTGATGCTATTGAGCAGATTTTACCTGATAGATTGCCTCTTCGTATCGGACGTACGGGAGAGCTTGTCGTCGCGCCTTCGTTTTACGAATACCTTCGTTCGGCGTTCACGGTGCACTCTGCGAATGACGTACTTACTCGTGATTTAAACCAATTGCAACAACAAGTTTCACGGAAAGACAATAATGATGAAGAGGAAGAAAATTTGTCGTGGGAAGAGTTTTTGGAAAAAAATGATAATGCTTTACGCAGATATGTCGATGCTCATGTACAAGGACAATACGCACAACTTGACGATACTGAAGTTTTTGTTGATAAACCAACGTTTCTTTCTATCTTACGCCTTGAGATGGATCAAGTAAAGCAGTCCATTTACGCAAAAATGGAGAACACGAAACAAGAAATGGAATCATACGTCGACGACACTATACACAAATCCGCGAATAACATCGCTGCTATATCAAAGGACAGTCCAGAGTCAAAAAATCTTTCATGGACTGCTATTGATACGATGGTCGAAGAGGCTTTACAGAGATTCAATGATGAAATTGCCGCGAGAATTGATTATGCTGATTTGCGAAATGGCGCAAGAGTCATTCCGAAATTTACTAGCTCTACATTCGATCTTAACAGTAAACTGGCCAAGAAACTGAATATCTCTCGTCATTTATCTTCTGAAATCAAAAACGAACGGTGCTGGCCTATTTCTGAGAAACCAGGATTACTAGGAATCAAATTGTCTTCCTCCATTTATCTTGAGCAAGTAGCAATCAAGCATGATTTTTTCAGCAGTAAGCACGCGCCCCGAGAATTCGAAGTATGGGTCGAGTTTTCAAATTCCTCGGATGCTTCATTTCTCCGAGAAAGCATGCAACAAGCGTACCCAAACTACCATGTCTCTACAGATATTTACATGACACGCTTTGCACCAATGATCGTCAAAGCTGGTTGGTTCACGTACGATAATCGCGGTCCGACGCATTTACAGACGTTTCAGTTTTCGCTGGCGGCAATGAGAGCTCTTCGAAAAGCGCCCGTCGCAGCTGTGTACTTTCGGTTCTTGAATAATTGGGGAGAGGTAGTGACTTGTTTGTATAAAGTTATGATATTTGGGAGTGAGGTTGCAAAGGATTAGTTTGAAATAGGGGAGCGGGGGTGTTGTTGTATTTTATTTTTGTACTTCTGGTCTCGAGAGAGAACGGCGTTTGGTGTGAGTTTCTTTCGGGCTTTTGCATTTGTGTTTGTAAGTTTTCTATACGTTTATGACAGACACTTTCTTAGTAGCGACATTCTTATTTCAAAATATACTTTTTGTCCTATATCATAGGTAATAAAGTACAGCTAGTAGTGTTTAACCAATATTATGTGCCGAAAGCTTATAATCAAAGACTTTACACAAAATACTAAAGCTCCGAATAACAACTTTATTAGTACAGCTATCCCGCTGTACAGGTAGAACTGTTTCGCTCTTTGAAACAAGAGTAGTAATCAATTTAGTAAAACTAACCACTACTTTGTCAGAAACTTTTTCTGGTGTTTCAATGTTTTTATTCGAACAGATACGTTTTTTTGAGCTACTGTAGCTTCAATGCGGAAGCGAAGCTCATCAGTGGAGAGTCGAGTATTGTAATTTAATTTTTACTTCGAGAGAAGTTCACAGTGACGAAGATTCTAGAATGATATTGAAGGCGTTCTAGAACTGATACGTAATACTGAAACTAATAAATACATAAACGACATCAAGGGGAACAATGTGCGATGATTAATCAAACCTGAGAAACGGATTTTTTTGACTAAATTGATACCAAAAACATAGTATTGAAATCTAAAGTGATTTTTCAAAAGAGAGCAGGAATAGAAATAATTTCAGAGCGATATTGGAGGTGATTCTGGAAGTGGTGACAAAATATCAAATCCGAGAAAGAAGTATAAATGAGAACGAGGGGGTAAATGAAGTACGATTGATAAACAAAACTGAGAATCTGAAAAAAATTTGACTATAACGAGACCAGAAACCGAAGTGTATTGAAATTTGACCAAAGTAGTGTTGAGCTATTAGAACACATTAACGATTAAAGTGGCAACTTATATCAAATCGTTTCAGGCAGATACGATTTCTTTGATCGACTTTAGTTTTGATATAAAGTGAAGCTCACCAGTGAAGAATTAGTTGTTGCAATTCAGTGTAGTTCTTTTCGAGGGAGGTTCACAGAAAAAAACAACTCTGGAGTGATTTTGCATTTGATTCTAGAGTTGATACAAATAAGTAAAACTGAAAAAATATTAATGACATCGAAGGGAAAATAAAACGTGATTGATAAGCAGAATTGATGAAAATGAGAAACCCGACTAAACTGAGACCAAATAGCCGTGTTGAGTAATTGAAATACATTAACGCTTAAAGCTGTCAGCTTATATCTTATTTTCAATATAAAGCGAAGCTCGTCAGTGAAGAATTGGAAATTGCGATCCAATGCTTCTTTTCCGAAAGAAACTCATAGAGAAAAGACAGTTTTGGGGTGACTTTGCGACAAATTCCAGAATTGATTCAGAATATTGAAACCAAAAAGAATATTAACGAGACGGAGAGGAAAACAAAGTGCGATTGATATTAGTATTGATAAAAATGGAAAATCCGACTAAACTGAGACCAGATATTTAAGAGTATTAAAATTTAAATCAAAGGCGTATTAAGCAAATGAAATAGTTGACAATCAGAGTGTTAAGAAGCGAATAAAAAGCTATTTAAAGTTCTCTTAATCAAGCTATATCACTCTTCTCCATTTATGACAAGATTTAAACGACGATGGGAAGGCTCTTTTTCGGAGTTTTAGCTCAGTCTCTCACATGTACCATACTAATCTCAGTCATCTATTCTATGTAGATGAGACTAAATTTGAATCTAAAGAATTGCGATCGAAAAAGAAAAATAAGGGGGCAACATGGCGAAATTGAGACTAACTTGCTGGACAGCTGAGTCTAAAGTATAAGAATGTCAACAACATTGACTCAAATAAACATTATACCCTGTTTTAAACTGTTATCTGAATGAGATTTCACAGTGGTGAGACTTAAATGAGTACTCGACGGACAGACTTTGCTATACGCAGCCCAGCAAATTCATCACTTTGCAATCACATTTTCTTCCACCTTTCAGCTTCGTAAGACAATTCTACCTAATAGTGTCAAATGTCTACAAGTAACTCTGCGCAGCCATTCTCATTCAATTACTCTTTGTTGTTTCTTTATCAACGAAAATGTGAAACTGTACTCGACTAAAATCAAGCGCCTGACTTGCGAGGCTATCAACTTGCTGTGAAGTAAGCAGAAAACCGGACAAAAGCATAAATGAATGCAATATCACACTAAAGATCTGGATGGCCTTGGATCATCTGAATTGCAAGTAAATGAGTGCGACGTTCACCTATTACTTTCATTCTGCGTGTCTCAAAGTGGCTGGAGTCTGAGTAAAGTAATACAAAAGTAGTACAAAGGTGCGGCTGGCTATCGCTACAAGAGATTCGATGGAAACCAATGACTGGTCAGAACAATGTGGAGCACAAATACGTAATTCAGAAAAGTTGGAAACAAGCTGTGCATAAGCATTGCTTCAAGTGAATTATTGAAAATTGCTACGCAATGGTCTTTACAGGGTTTTCGAGGGACGTTAACGTACCATGATAAGGTAGCTATTGTGATCCCGTTCGCAACTTTAGTGCGATCAGCTCTTTTCTGGCTTTATATCATTGAAGTTCTACGGTATTTTCCACAAAACAAATATATGAAGCCACTGGTTTCTGAGAGAAACCGAAGATGGTAGTAGAATAGAATAGAGTAGTTCAAAAGTAAAATGCTTTTGTGAAACGGGAAAACCGTTGAACCCGCATTATAATCTCCTAGCTTTTTTTAAGTTTACCTCCTTTCTGATAGAGTACATTTTCTCGTTTAACCACTGAAAACTAAAATTTAGCTCGGTAGTAGAGTTCTTGTGCTGCCACTTTTAGACTATTGATAGGACATTTTATGTTCATTAATTTATCAACGAAAGGTGTGGCGTTCATATGGTATCTCAAAAAGGCGTCTGCTTCAATACTTATATTTCTATTCTTACAAACGACAATGTACACTAATTAAGTTTTCTGGAGCGCAAAAGGTGAGGAAAAACAGAGCCAATACCAACCCAAACCAATCTCTGTGTGACACAGCGGGCAGACATCCCTTGAAAATGTCTTCTTCATAAGTGTAGTCAAAAGAGACTATCTTCTTTCTTGCAAATTTTAGTTCACTAATCTTACAGAGGAAGGTTGACTATTTCTAAATGAAAATATTCTCAAACGGGCAACATTTAAGCTGAAGTTGATTTGAGGCCATTAAGCCCGTATTTCTTCTGTCGTATGTAACACGAGTTTGAAGGCGTTTACAGATTATGGTACTTTTGGGCCACTTTTTTGATTCGGAGTGTATATTTGACGCAAGCTTTTTGCCATGTATCCATAACATAACATCAATACAAGCAATCATATCACTTCATGTAGTTCATTTATACATATCTCATTATAGCCTGAAAACAAATGCGGAATTTAGCTTTTTCGCAATATGAGAAGATGCATTGAAATACATGTTTATATGTTTGAATTTCGGACAAGCTCTCAGATCATTTGAAACCTCATTTTTAAATCACACCAAGTTAATGATTGCTTCGAACGCAATAAGGGAGAGGTTCAAAATCGATTTACTGGTTCATCTTTCAGTTCTCACAATTCACAAAGTTGTCATATACTTCTACCGCGTCACTCCAATTCTGATACATAGAAGCCGCTATATTAAAATGCTTAGACTTCAACACAGATCGAGAGACTTTCAGTGGAAGAAGAAATTTGACAGAGTAGTATTTTGTGGAAGAAAAGGTAGAAATTATGACCAGTGACTCAGTAAGCATCATGAGCTGAGTACACTTTGAAGTAGAAGCAGAATACTTCTCTCAAATGTCTATTAAAGTGAAGCATACAGTAGTTCTCGCTTCGCTATCAACTAATATCATGGTATTGGCATTGTTAATCGATTAGAGTTCTCAGTTGGTTTGACGACTTCATATATTTTTGCATGTTAATTGTCAATCAATGCTAATTTCATTTTTATATAACAGGTAGAGAAATTTCGCTATAAAAGTCTAGTCGTTTCGTCAGTATCCTCTTTCAACTAACACAGTCGATAACATATCAGAAAATAAGCAACATCTCAAAACGGCTTTACAATTATTTGCATCGTCGCAGCCTGTCGGATACCTGTAATGTAACAAATTTTGTAAAGCTACCATATATGTGACTGAGATTGTAAATGTACTCTTATGTCTTTGTTGCTTCAGGAACAACAACAACACAATTTCCCGCAATATGTTTCTCTCATTCGACGAAGTTCATGCGGACTGCGGCTTACGGTGTAAGAACCGGAAAACTGTTTAAATTGCAAACTATGAAGCAATCACTAAAGTTTTGTAAAGCAGTGTTTATCGGGGAGAACTGAAAGAAATGCGAGCTCATGAAAAGCGTCGCACCTCCCAATGATAGTGTACCAACAATCTTTATTTTCAACACTACAAACTCTCTAATT
>JAJLXV010000102.1:0-52412 GCA_030571435.1 Myxozyma mucilagina
TAAAGCGAGACATAAAGACATATAGAAATAAAAGAAAGGTTCTCCCTCAAGAACTTGTTTGCTTTATGTTTAGTAGGAATAAAGTAAGCGAATGTCTTACAACGTAGTAAACGTAGTAAACGTAGTAAACGTAGTAAACGTAGTAAACGTAGTAAACGTAGTAAACGTAGTAAACGTAGTAAACGTAGTAAACGTCCTGACTTCACCAGTACATAACTACGTCAATGAATAAAATAAAAATTTAGGTTCTCATTCGTAGCTCGTCAAGTAAACCAGTACAGCTAAATTACAGTTTTCCCTTGTTTTGCGTATCTACATGTGATTATGATCGAGATTCCACAGGTCCATTTGACATTTATTAAACAATTGCTTTAAAAAGTTTGATTTCTCATGATGTTCTAAATCTATTACAATGGAAATCTCTATTGAAAATTTGCTTCTTTCTTGGAAAAAAAGGTAAGTTAGTAATATATACAATTAAAAAGGTAAATCTATAATCCCAGCCCAAAATCAACATAACTTTTTCTAAACGATTCAACCTCGTAACAAAACAGAAAAAAAAAAACTGCAAGAAAAAAGAAAAAGGCAACAGACTATAACTCTAAATCTATATTAATCGAAGCACATTCTTCTTTTCCCTTTTGTAAATCATCAAATGCCTTTATGATACACTGTTTCGCATTCGGCAATGCAATTCTTGGATTTTCAAAATAAATCGAAAGATCCGATAAATACTCTTTATACGTGACAAACATGCAATCAAGGTTCGGGTCTGATGGATGTAATTTCAAAGTATTTTCAAACACTGAAAACGCTCGTTTAAAGTCCCGTCGATCGATGAATTTGCTGAATTGTGTCCAGAATTCTAACATCTGTCCGTTCTCCATTACTAATGATATAGTACAAGCTGGAACGGTATGTTTGTACGGAATTTTGTCTTCATCTTGCTTTACTATGTACGTCATATCAGGATAAGTGTTAGGCTGAACGTCCAGTAAAACTTCACCAGGTTTCACCACAAACTGTTCCATATTTCGTAACATTGCAAGCATGATACCCGCACATGTGATGAAAATACATTCGGAAATGACAAGCTCGAAATTCTTTCGTGAGACGTAGTTTCGCGGATCTTTGGAAAACTCATTATACGCTCTCCGTCGTGACAAACTGCATGCATGCGCGATAACCGGATCTAACGCATGTGTATTTGAAACATCCAAGTATTCCAGTTCATTAGGCGCGACTCTTAAAAATCGTACAATACCAGAACTCGAAACAAAATCATTGCCGTAAATAAGTAATCTTTTTAGCTTCTTTAAAACTTTGGGAAGATAGAGTAAAACGTCGTCGTTAAACGCATGCTTTGTTCCTGCAACGAGCTCTGTGATATTCGGAGCTGTGGCTAAAAATCTCTTCAATGGAGCAATATGTGAGAAATCAGGAAACTCGAGTGAAATATCCAGATACGTCAACATTGGCGCACAGTCATACAAATAATTAAAAATCTGACCAGTAAGATTATGACAGGAAGATAGATTCAAACGACGCAGCACAAGTTTCTTCTTATCTAAGACATCGGGGTCTACTGTTCCGGCCACGATTTGCAAAAACGACGTGTTGTTGATCTTTGAAGACTCCAAGTCCAGATTTTCTAACGAGCGAGTCGCAAATTTATGAAGATCCATCGTGAGAGCGTAGTTGTTTATCCCTTTGAAATATGCAGGTATCCGTAACTCACGAGGCCTTCGCGGTGCAGAGATTAGTATTTGCGAACCCGGGTCACTGTTACTCGATATATCATAACTAAGATAAAGACACTCAATCTCCGCTAAAAGAGGTGCTAGTCGCACACAGAAATCTGTTTTCAAATGGCGTATCTTGTATAAGGTCAAATTCCGTAGTGATGCGGTGTTCAATGCTATCAGATCAAGAAGAAAATCATAACTGCAAAATGATGTATCGGCAAGTGACAATGAAACAAGGTGCGCAAAACTTGGTAGAGGACCAGATAATGTGATGTTGGTGGTCGCAGTCAAATCGAGCTCGTACAGTAATGGCGCAACTTCTCTTAATTTGTCGAGAGCGTTTGATGTATCTAGAAGTGAATACTCCTCGTCTGTACCAAAATTATCCCATTGCTTTGCAGTAAACAATATTGACAAAGCATGCCATCGTCTGTTCACCTGCAGACCAATTAGTTATGTCACAGGTAGACTTTGACAGTTGATACATACCAATGCTAATTGAGAAACTTGAAAAGCAGTCAAGTAACTAAATACTTTCATCAACAGCTCATCGGAGAGAACATCGATATAAGCACGTAAAGAGTTACGCCTTGATGAAGAAACAAAACCAGAGCGCGGAGAAGGCACGCGGGGCAGTGGTTTCAGGATATATTTGCAATTGCTCATTTGCACGAGCTGTTGCAGTCGCGGCGGTCAAAAAAAATCGAGGCGAAGAGAAAAAAAAGTTCGAAGGAGGGAAAAAAGATTGTATAAATATCTGCCTGACTAAAACACGGTTCACTGCAGATATGACAAATACAGTCAAGTGTTCTGTCTAAACCTTCCCCTCAAACCGAACAACGCGATAAGACAGATCGGTAAGATACAAGCAATTAACAGTTGACAGCTGTGTTCAGATTGTCCACCACATGGCATTCGTCATTCGAACAAGACAGCAGAGAAAAAAAAAGTACAGCAAACACAGTCCGATATCGCTTCGCGAGAGCGATCTGATAGTCGATTATTCAATTTCACGGAAATAAGGCGCAATTGGTTTAGGGTATGTGATGGATTAGATAATGACAAGTTGTTCTCGCTGCGGTGGTCTTGCGTTTGTCTCGACGACATAAACAAACAGTGTTCTCTCTTTCTGCCGCCCGAGAACTACATTTGCTAGTCACGCGCCGGCCTGGTGATAGCGGAGGCGGGACGCGCAAAGACATGGCGCTGAGGCACAGGAGCAGGCACAAAGCTAGGATAAGGTTTTCTCTCTGCTCCCAAACGGACTAGCTCGTATTGGCAACAGCCGCAAAGATGACATTAGCCCTATTGTCGAAAGCCCTATCGAGCTGTTTACCCTATAGAGCTTACATTAGCCCTAGGGTATTGCAGAACGCGTCAAGCGAGACGAGGCAAGTTCAGCCGAAAAACGACGTACGACAGTCGCGTCACGGCTGAATGACACGTTCATTTTAACAGACGCATATTAAGGATATATTGCAATACAATTGTCTAAACTGACACTTTACTCTTCTTTATAATGCTTAAATGTGTGAAAAAGGAGCGTTGTTTTTATTTGTTTTGATTCCTTCGTTCGTGCGGCTGAATGTCTATTTTTGTGCCTTCCCCAAGTCTTCCCCGTACTTGTTGCAAACTAATGCGAGTAGCAATACGCTGTACGCAGAACATAGTCGATAGAATGCCTTTAGCTAAGCATGATAATAGGCGCAAAGTAAAAATATCGTAAACCGTGCAAAAGAGCAGAATAAGGCCAGAAAGTCAAATCTCAAATAGGCATAGTTTTTATGTATTTGTTCCTTATTTTAGAATTAAGCTTTGCACAACTTCGGCTGCGATGTCTTTTTTGGCCGCATATTCTTTTGCCTTTGCCGTCCATTATTCCCACTTTGTCTCCTTTTCTCTACACAGGCAACCAGCTCAGTAATACACATGAAAGGCTTTTTGGTATTATTGGTCGTTTTCGTGCTGCTCGGATTTGCGTCTTCTGCAGATAGCGGATTCGAGGATTTCGCGCATCATTGGCAGAATGATGGTACGGTCATGTACGCGCTTTCTTGCGGAGGAAACTAGTTAACCTGTGAATAGTGATCGGTTTGAATGGAAAAGGCTTTCCAAAAGCATTTCCAGTTACTGCGACTTCGTCGGAATCTGTGTCAAGTGTTACTGCAAGCCCTGAGCACGCGGTAATAAGTAGCATAGCGTCAATAACCGCACTTCAGCGCGATCAGGAGGCGTCAAAGTCCTCTGAAGCAAAGTCATCTTCTGCGTCTTCTAAGCCAAAAGAAGAGTCTAGCTCTTCTAAATCAGAATCAAAATCAGAGTCAAATTCGCAATCAAAGTCGCAATCAAAAGCTGAATCAAAGTCGGAATCAAAATCTGAATCCAAATCTGAAGAAAAGTCAAGCTCAAAGAGCACTTCAGCATCCGAGTCAAAGACCACTGAATCGACTACTTCAAAGTCAGAATCTTCCTCTCCTGCCACTACTTCAATCTCAATCAACCCTGTTCTTCCAGCAGGTGGTGTCTCCATGCTTACTCCTGCTACTACTGCCAGTACCACATTTGTCAAAGTCGGTGGATACGCCACATTCTCGTGGACATACACAAGTCTTATTGTTTCGCCATCTGCAGTCAATGTTGAAGCATATTGCAGCATGAACGACTATACGTACCCTATTGCAGCAAATTTGTCTATTAAGAATACCGAAGTCGTGTGGAATACCAGTGAATACGAAGCCAGCGCTACTGTACCGTTACTTACAGCGATGTATACCCTTCGAATTTATAACTCGTCTGGTGATAGCGACGCGTATGCGTCAGCAGGTTACTTGGCCCCATTCAAGAACTTTGTTTTTGGTGTTTACAGTCCTCAACCATACGCGGACCTTAGCGGTAACAGTGAGTTCTCCTTTTTTTTATAATATATGCGGAAACTATGCTGACAGTTATATTAGACAAACAAAGCGCTTACAACTTCAGTAGTGGATTTTCATTATTGGAAAAGAGCGTTATTAAAAGTACAGCGATTTTGTCAGTGATCAGCACATTAGTGACGGTTTTGTTTATGTGGAGATAATTTTGGAGTCATGTATTGTACTTGTAGAGCTAAGCGATAGCAGAATCGGAGACGCCTCGTTGTCGCTGTCGCGGTTGGGATTTGCATTTGTTTTTGATGTTTATTTATTAAATATGGAGTGGATGACATGTTCTTGGTTTGTTTGAGATATCACAATTGGTTTAGGACATTAATGAATTTTATTTGAATCATGTGAAATTTCGTGTGCAGTAATTTGCCTTTCAATCCGTAGACAGTAAATATGGTCTAATGGCATTTAGCGATTTAGGTGCTCAGATGCCGGTTTAACTTCCTGCTTAAACTCCCAACTGAACCTACTGTTGACCTCACCGTACTTGATTTTCTGTCATGGTAGATAAGCACAATGGCATCAACAGATCAATCAACCGAACCATCCAAGGTCAAACAGGATACTACGCCTCAGGAAGACGATGATGATGAGCCAGATGAATGGTAAGTTGAACAGGTGATCTGTCATTGGTACATGATCTAACAATGACTTTGGTAGGGATAAGCGGATTATAGAAACGGGCTGTGCTGGTACGATTTCACGACTCCGATGAATTTATACAATAGATTAAATTGGCATAAGAAGTGGAATTGACTTTATATAGCTGAGAATACACGGTTAACGGATTGCTACGCTGACAACGGCCGCGACTGGCGGAAATGCGTCAAAGAGGTCAGTATTTACGACTGATTCCAGTCTACAGAAATCACAGAAATAGCTCCCTTTCTAACACAATTGCCATATACAGATGGAAGACCTCAAACAATGCTGGGCCAAAAAGCGGAATAACGAGCGGACGCATGCGGAATAGTAATTGAGAAAGTACAAACGCCGCGGCAGATCTGTAAGCACGCGCACTTTTCGCATCGCACTCGTAAATAAATAATTTGTAACGCGCGCCACGACGCGAATCTTTTTCTTGTAATTTAGTGTACATATTATCTAACTTTATTGTTTATTATTTATCAAGAAAAAAAAAATATGCTGCGCGTACGTATTGGATCTAAGCTGTCGACCTCGCTCTGCCCGTCGCAGATGCTTCTGTGCTCGTCGCGGGGATACATGAATACCGCGAGAAAAGCACAGGATACGAAACCCGCCACCACGCCCATGGATCCCTTTGATTTCTCCGACATCCCTGCTCCTTCGTCCGGTTCTTCTTCAAAGCCAGTGTATTCCTCTCCTGCTCGTGCTCAGGCTCCTGCCTCTGCGGGTGGCGACTCGGCTGGGTCGGTGTGGAAGAGCGGAAGCATGACTGTGCTCGACGACTCTCCCTCAGATCTCACCGACGGAGGAAGCGACTGGTCACGTTCGTTCGAAGGATTCGGAGCAAAGCCTTTTGCGCCGGAAATTATCAATATTCTGATGCAGGATCTTGACCCCGAGTCTGTGGAAATTAAGCCTGGTAGGTCACACTTCTGCTGAAGTACGCTTGTGTGGTCGTGTGCTAACCTCCCTTATTCAGATGGAATTATTTATTTGCCTGAAATCAAGTACCGAAGAATTCTGAACAGAGCCTTTGGTCCTGGCGGTTGGGGTCTTGCTCCTCGGAGTGAGACCATCGTCAGTCCTAAGAACATCTCTCGTGAATACGGTCTAGTTTGCCACGGACGGTATGTTCAGCCGCTACCACTTTTATCTCATTGAAGCATTTATACTGACTGCAGTAGACTAGTAAGTGTTGCTCGTGGTGAGCAGCAATACTTTGATCCCGAAGGTATTCCCACAGCCACCGAAGGATGCAAAAGTAATGCCTTAATGCGATGCTGCAAAGATCTTGGAGTCGCATCGGAGCTGTGGGATCCGCAGTTCATTCGCAGTTTCAAGAAAAAGTACTGTGAAGAGCAATTTGTCGAACATGTCGTCACAAAGAAGAAGCGGAAACTCTGGAAGAAGAAAACTGCTGTTTGGGAATATCCTTACAAGTCCGCTTCATTCTAATTGTTTTTTTGCTTATTTTTTTTGCATATAGAGATGCTTTGCTAATATATTTCTTCTTTTTTGCTACGCATACGGGCTTAGCATGTTGCTATGCCTACAAAGTCGTAGAGTCATCTGCGATTCGTATAGTTGTATTTATCACCGCAGTCTGTATTTTTACAATTTGTAGCAAGTAAGTTGCGAAAACAACCTCATGTCTATCGATAAACACTTTTACCCAGTGCGTACGTACGTACGGAGCAATGGCCAAATCCCAGTACAAAGCCCAAAGTAGCATCAGCAGTCGGGAGTTTCCCGGGTCGCGATTAATCAGACTCATCGCGGTCAGATACACAATTGGATACAGTCAAACTATTCCATAGGGATTTGTTGGCGTCTATTACGAATCATACGCGGATATATCTGTTAGGAATTTTTTGCGGTACAATTTTATATAGTTTACATCAAGATGTTTGGCATTTTGAAACTCATATCGTACGTGTGATTACGTCTCCCCGCGTTACTCGGAGCTACTCTACGGCGACTGCCCGAAAGTGCTCTTTTCTATTCTGATAACTAATAATCTGATTAGATCAGTCGTGTCGTTTCAGTATCCGGTATATGCTTCTTATAGGGCCCTTAATGCACGAGACCACGAATCTATCGAGTCGTGGGTTGTGTATTGGGTGGTTGTGAGCTCCGTCACTGCTTTTGAAACATGGTTTGGCTTTCTGTTTGTTTGGTGCGGATTCTCCTTTCTTTTTGAATTATGTAATTATGTGCTAATAATAAGTTGCAGGCTTCCTTTGTATCAGCTAGCTAGATTTGTGTTTATGCTCTGGCTCGTGCTGCCCCAATCGCAGGTATTCTTCGTTCCTTTGCGCTAGCTTGTGCTACCGGCTTATTACCGGAGAATCGCTAACAAACAGCGCAGGGATCCAATTACATCTACTACAAATACATTGCACCAACCCTCTCGGCCCACGAACAGGACATAGAGAATGCCATACAAAGTGCTCAGATCAAACTCAAGAGCCATGGATCGGGCATGCTCAGTTCGGCCGTGCGATACTTGGAGCGGGCCATAAAGGCTCTGCTTACTGGTAGCAAGTACGATGCTGCTGACTCACAGCCAGACGTATATGGCAATATCAGCAGTACCCCTGCTACTTATAATGAGGTATGTTTTACATCGTTCATCCCCAGTATTGTGCGGTCACATCGCACTCTTTTGGTCGTTTTCCGCCTTCATCTACAATTTAGAGGAATTTACAGGTCCACGGAATTCTCGTTCTCAGACTCAATTTCGTGAATTTCAATTCGCGGAACAAATCTGTGACTGACATCTGTTACCGCCTGTCCTCGTGATGATGCTGTGGGACTTCTCAAACGAGACTAGCGTGATGACTTGTAAACTCTAATTTCATCATTTACTAACAATGAATTTTTAGAAGCCCCACATTGATGCTACACCTCGACCAAATGCACCTGGATCAGGTTCAGTTTATGATAAACTATTTTCCGCGGGTACAGCTTTATTCAATGTTGCCGTTCAAAGCACGGTAAGTGAGAAAATTGCTTCAGGAGGCGCTGCTGCCCTTTTTGGTAGCGCTGCTGCGGCAATTGTGGAGAATGCCACTTCAGCTTCAACTGCTTCAGGAAACCGAGGAGCTCAACCTGAGATTAAACATGCAGTGCTTAGTGAGCCTGTGCCTGAATTTGTACCTGAAGCAACTGAATCCACTACTGTTACTACTTCAACTTCGTGGTTTCGACCTCGGGTGTGGTCTTGGAACCGAACAGAAGTTATAAAGAGTCATTCAGATGTGGATTTGAGCGAGCAAATTGATCAAATATCAAAGACGGTAGAAACAAAGATTGAAGATATCAAAACAAGACCTGAAGTGGAACCAAGAGCATCGTGGCCAGGTGATTTCGAGAATTCTGAGACAAGTGCACCAACTTTAAACAGCATTGCGAAATTAGCTGAAGATGAAGATGATTCAGAAGAAAAACTGCAGTCACTTTCGATCCCTTCTTCCGATGCAAAGAACGTCGAATGGGTTATGGTTGAGAAGTAGTCTTGCCTTTTTTAGTGCTACTACTTGTTTCTTTTTGTTGGTTTTAAATTTGCGATTCTCATTTTTCTCTTTTGCTTTCACAGTTTATGATAACCACAAATCTCCACTCATTTTTTTTGAAAGTTGATAGCAAGCAATCAAGTCATCTATCTCAGTCTCGTTTCTTACAAATGTCCGTCTGAATGGCTCTCGTTTTTATTTTTTTTGCTTTCGCTGCGAATTTTTTTCTGTTTATGCGGTTGGTATACTTGTTATTAAGGAGTGATTGGTTTTTCTTTGCGCTTATTATTTTACTTTCTTCGAACTACTAGTACAAGAGAGTGCTCTATGAGCATCTTGCTACTTTTGCTGTTATCTTTTTTTTTGTTGGAAATTTTGCTTTTTACGAATGGGATTGGGAATTAAGGGAATTAAGGGAAACGGTATAGGTATAGGTATAGGTATAGGTATTTGCCGGTTATTATGGAACACGGAACTGGCGAAATGGAATTTTGATTTTTTTTTTACTTGCTTTTGCTTACGAGATACGATTCGGACTGGGTAAATATATGGAAATTTGGCGTTTATTCACGAGACGGATATCTTTAAGAGATTTATTATATGTATTTTGCTCGGCTTTTGCGATACTTTTATATACTATAATTTTTTCGAACGGGAAATGGAGATTTGGGTGGAGTGAGATTTGGTTATAACTATCTGCTAATTGTATTACGTTTTATTTTTACTGCTACTATTATTGTTGTTGTTTAAAATATTGTTATATTTTAACGATCATTACTTGTATGTGAATTTTTGACAATAATAATGGGCTCCCATTTAAAAATTGCTTTTGTAGCTGTTCCAGACGCTGAATATCGACCTCCGTTATCAACGCGTAAATCACGTGCGTTGACGCGTCGGATTGAATATTTACGTGTAAACCTTGCCGAAACAAGTGATTGTTATAGAGTCAACATAACCAGTCTGAAATTATCACCCACGAGCAGAAGAGTAAACAAATTTGTTTGTTTAGTAGTTTTGCTCTAGTAAATGATGCGAAATGAATGATTTATGAGTATAACAATGCAAATCAGGTGCGGTGACCTACATTGTAGAGGCCTGAGCCGGTTGACTACTCCTCATTGAAGTTGATGATTGTTAACAATAGCAGATTGATAAAAAGACAAATAACAAATGAATAAAGGTTTGTATTAGACGAAACAAAAAGCATGGCGTGTGGAGATGTTAAACTCTGTTTAAACCCGGCTTTCATGAAAATCTGGGGTAATGCGCGCCCAGTCGGTTTCCAAATCTCTTTTTCTTTTCTCCTCCAATCGATTTCCAGTTCATAGCCCCGAGTCTCTGTGAATTTTTTAGCCTTTTTAAAGCTTCTAAAAGTTGTCAAAAAGCCTTTTACAAAAATGTCCGAATACGTTAATAAGATGCTTTCTAAGCATCTGCCCGGATTCAAGGCCGAACTTGAGTCGGGTAAAGTCTCGGATACGAAATCCTGCCATTCAGTTCACCGCGTCTTCCCGCATATTACCAAGCCGTTAATTAGTGTTAGTTTAACTGCTCTACCTCCAGAAGTCGCCAAACCTTGAGAGTCCTGTCCTGGGAACCGGTTTTGGCGTTCGCCGCATAGGATGTCCGCGTGCGCGTCCATTTTGGGCGACGCAGCCGTTCATGAATCTGAGTTCAACATTCGTGTTTAATACCGAGTTCGATATATTGAGACGTGATGAGTATAGCCCTGGTTACTCCGTCAGAACTGTCGTGGACGATCTGGTTCATGTGCATGAAGAAACACTCCAGGAAGCTGAATCGGTCAATATGCGAACCGCCGTCGTTCTTTATCAGCCTCGTCAGGCTGCGACCGACAACTCCCCGGACCCGCCCGGGATTCGGATTATTGAAGTTGTCTTTCCTTTGCATTTACGCAATTTGTTTCCGCTCTATCCTGCTCAAGACGAATTATTCTCACTCAGCAATGCCATGGACCTTGTCGTGTATCGCCCAACTTGTGTCTTGTTGGAAGAAGACTTTGTATCACAGTAGAAAAATCACGTTATTGTGGAAGTGTCACAGGAACCTGAGTCGGTGCCGGAGCTTCAGCCAATTAATGCCTTTGCCCTTGCTTTGGTATTTACGCCAGAACTACTGGCTGCTTTGAACAGAGCGTTTGCCGTCATGGAGCCTGTTCAAGCTGTCGCTGTTTTGCCTGAAGAAGTAGTAATTTTTCCGAACAATGCTCTGGTCTTATACAGACATCGTCAGGTCGTTGCTGAAGAACCCGCAGACCAAGAGCTTATTGTCATTGCTATAGTTCTGCCTAAACTTTTTCCGATGCATCGCATGTTGCATCCAGTTCCTCATCTAGGCCGCCTTGCTGTTTATTATTCTGAGATATACCACCAGCAGTATGTTGTGATGCGTATTCCCGACGTGTCATTGCTGTTCTGGAGAGTGCTGTTGCCACTGCTGCGGCCGCGGATGCTTTCAAAGCCCCCAGAACTCAAAACTGCTGGAAGATTGCTGTTGCTGAGTTGTTCACAGCGTATTCCCAGTAAGTTATTTCTGCTGCTCTTTACACTGTTGCTCGCGCTGACTCTTTAGCTCGTGTCGTACTTCTCTCTTCGTGTTTATTATTTGACTCAATGAGTGCCCATTGCACTTTTACCTGATGATTTCGCTCATCTTCTGTGTCGCTTCTTTGTGGGAATGAATGATAGACCGTTGGAATAATATCACAAGTATCACCAGATAGCTATGAATCTGCTAATTAAAAGAGCTTTCTAACATCTCTTACAGCTTGTTCTATGACGTCCGTCTGCCATTGGTATTCTAAATGCGAGGCAAAGCCAGATTTGAGTCTATATTGCACTCACCGGTCTCTACTGCTTCCAACTCTGGCGCAAGCATTCCTAAATCGACTGAAGGTGATTCTTTTATATAAATAAACCCCTGCGTCAGAGCCCTCAGCCTTATGAGCTCGATCTTTGTAAACTATTTTTGAGATCGAGCCTAGTTTGTGAGGAAGACAAGTTTAATACCTCAGATAAATTAGTCTCTGATCCGGCGTCTGTTGTTCCTACTTCTTCTGCCCTCTGTTCTGTATTTGAGAAACCTGTATTTCATTCTATTATGTCACTCACTGAGTTGTATGTTGATTCTGCTGTCAATACTAAGGGTATATTTTTTAGTAACTTCTTCTCTAGTGTCTTTCATTCACACAGATTCAAGCTCGTCTATTCCGTCTATGCCACAGTGACACCTTCTCTTTGCCATCTTTAGGTTCTTCTACCAATTGATGCATTTTAACGCCGTCGACGCAAAATAACAACATTGTTGTAGCTCTTGTGCAAGGGGCACGGACGGTTGAATATCGAGATCTAAATCCTGTTTGCTTTACCAAGCTAAATCAGGATTTTTATTTTGTCACAATGGACATGGACTGCGAATCAACCTCACAGTGCAAACAGACTGTTACATCAGAGTATGTTGATGTTGGTGAGAAGATGGAAACTGATATGGAGTTGACATCATAGAGCAAGATGGATTGTCACAAGGACTTATCACAGATACATTTGTTTATCGCGATTACAGCGTGGATATTCAGGGCGATGTTCTTAGAATGGATGCACCGTTGCTAGAGAGTGCAGACGTGCGACGTCATATGTTCCATGATTTTCATGGTAGTAACATCGAAGTAGAGTTAGAAGCAGATAGCGACGTGGAAACGATAGATGCGCTATGTTTATAGGCAACTGTAGCTTGTTTATCAGGAGAGAGTGAGTTTGATTTAATATTTTTTCTATATTTTAAAGTGAATTGTTCTTATGCCTTTTTCTATAATTGTTGCAATGAAATAGTAAATCATTGGAATTTTTCATTTAAGAAGCATGTAAAATGTGTTAACTTGATTAGCTTGAGCCATTAATTGAAAGCTCTGAACTGGTAGTTACACGACAGATTTCAAAACAAAGTTTTCTTGTTGTTTTCTTTTGTCTCAGTGACATACAGTCTATTTTTCCTTTACACACGACAATTTAATTGAAAGGTACTGGAATAGACATTACAGAGGATCAACCTTTGGTATCAAGTAGTGATTCACGGGTAGACACAAATTTTCAGCGACAAAATATGAGCAGGGTTCTCAGTCACGAAAAGTATGAGACAAACCAATCCGTAGTATTCAGCAATTCGTCATCGCAAACTGAACTGAGCATCTAGAATAGTGAACAGAGACCTAGCGTAAAGGCTGTGACTTTGAGCTGGGTATCCTTATCGAAAAATTCGGTATTCGGCTACTTCGAAGCATGTATACCTAAAGTAGAGATAGAGGAGAAATTGCAATGGTAGTCTATAAAGAACCTTTCTTCACGCAATGCAATGTGGAAGAGCGTGGTGCAGCGACAGAGGCTATTAGCAAAGGCTCGCACAAACTCGCTCTCAGCTTGGCTACTGCTGTCCCAAAAATAGTAATTGTAGATGACGCCATTGAATAAGCTCTAGAAGCACAAGCTACTTCTGGTTAATAGCGTACTAATAGCTTAACTTCCACAGCTTATCCAATAAGTGTAGAAGATTCATTCAACCGTATTTTCAGAACACCAATGCTTCTATGGCAAATACTACTCATATGATGAGGCGTTAAGTGCATATTTGTTCTAATAAATATTCTTGTAGGCCAATATCCTTCTTAGTATGCAGGAGGCTTTTCGTTTGTTATTCTCTCAATCTTGGGAATTAGCAAGATTATTGTATGAGTTAGGAAAGCCGGACATCGATCCATAAGAACGATTCAATTAATAGTATCACGTGACCCACAGAGTGACGATGCGTAGTCGCGTCGCGAGGTGATTTTTGTAAACAAGGCATCTCATTTCGAGAGGATCTGTGTTGAATCGTGATAAAATAGGTCACGAGATTTTTATCATACATTACTTTAAGCCGCCAATTACTGCTATTTACGTGTTTTGACTGTGGAAGAAGCTGAATAGCCGGCAGCTGGTCCTTCGAATATCAACGCCATGCAGCGTAATATCTCCAACTTTTTCAAGCCAAAAGATGGAACTACTGCTTCGGTATGCAATTTACACGTCTGATCTGGATTCTTTGATTGAAGTATATGCTAATTGGGCTGTATTGTAGAAACCTGCGGCAACTAAAAACCAGGAAAACAAAAAGCCTGCGGTAGCAGCAATCAGTATGATACGACGATACTATATACCTTTTTGAATGAGAAACTGACGCGATTATAGATATAGATGATGGTGATGAAGAGATGGTTGATGCTGATAAAGTCAAAGCACCACCGAAAAAGAAAGCGTATGAAATTGTGAATTCTTGTTCTTAATTCAAGTTCTTATATCTTCAATAGTCCAGCAAAACGAGCATCACCAGCAAAGCCTGCAGCCGAAACAGCGAAACCTGCAACAGCAGCGAAAGCCAAACGATTAGATTCATTATTCAGCGACGAGGAAGTCGTCGAAGAGAAGCCTAAATCAAGCAAATCTCGAGCATCAAAGACTAAAAAAGCAGATGACGAGGAATACGACGAAAAACCCATTGATCTCGATGATGACGATGACGACTTTGTTGTTGAAGATGAAAAACCAAAGAAAAAACCTGCTGCTCCGCGAAAACGAAAACCTGCAGAGGAAAGTACCGCTTCAGCCTCTAAAAAGCAAAAGTCAGACGCGTCTACAAATTCCAAGCAGGAAGTAACCGAAGAAGAACCTGCGAAAAAGGCAAAATTTAATCCTGCTGAATTTGCTGCTAGAAGAGCTGCTGTGAACTCTGGTGTCTGTGCTGATTTGCCTGAGGGTGCTCCAAACTGTTTAGCTGGACTTGCGTTTGTCTTTACTGGTATATTAGCTACACTACCGCGAGATGATGGTATCGCTCTTGTTAAAAAGTACGGTGGTTTGGTACGTACTGCTCCGTCACGGAATACAAATTACGTCGTGCTAGGCGAGGAAGCTGGTCCCAAAAAACTTGAAGTTATAAAGAAATTGGGAATTAAGACAATTGACGAAAACGGATTATTTGATTTAGTTAGAAACAGACCTGCTCATGGTGGCGATTCAGTGGAAGCCGTGAAAGCTCAAAAGAAAGCTGCGGAAGAGGAGAAAAAGATTATTGAGATGTCTAAAACAATCGGACTTCCAGAGCCAGTGAAAAAACAGTCTTCTACATCGTCGTCGTCGTCGTCTCAGTCCACAATCGCTAAGAAGACAGTATCAACAGATACTCCTAGATCTTTACTATGGACAGATAAATATGCTCCAAGATCACTCAAAGATATGTGCGGCAATAAAGCTGCAATCACACGGCTTCAGAAATGGCTTGAAGATTGGCCGGCGAATTATAAAGCCAATTTTAAACGACCGGGACCAGATGGTAGTGGTATATTTCGTGCAGTAATGCTTTCTGGACCTCCTGGAATTGGTAAAACGTCAGCAGCGCATTTGGTAGCTGAGTTAGCTGGGTACGATGTTTTAGAGACAAACGCTAGTGACACTCGGAGTAAAAATGTAATTGCAGAGGCATTGGGTACAGTGCTAGATAACAAATCGATTGCAGGTTACTTCGGAGAGAAAAAAAGCGACGTGGACCCAAGTAAGCGCAAGATCGTGTTGATTATGGATGAAGTCGATGGTACATCAGCAGGAGATCGCGGTGGAGCAGTGCAGATGTCCGCATTTTGCAAGACCACTCATGTTCCGTTGATTCTTATTTGCAACGATTATTCACTGCAAAAAATGCGAACTTTTGATCGCACGACGTTTAATATTCCATTCAGAAGACCGGATGCGGCTGCCATTCGTTCGCGAATTCTGTCGATTGCGTATAAAGAAGGACTGAAAATCCCAGCACCGGTTATTGACCAGCTAGTACAATCGTCGCATGGAGATATTAGACAAATCATCACACTACTGTCAACATTTAGTGTATCGCAAAGTGAAATGACATTTGAGCAAGGACAAAAATTTGCACAGGACTGGCAGAAGCATATTATTATGAAACCGTTTGATATTGCCGGAAAATTACTTAACGGTGAAATGTTTAGCGCGAGTAGTAGAGCGACACTGAACGACAAGATCGAGTTATATTTTAACGATCCTGATTTATCACCATTAATGGTGCAAGAAAATTATCTTCGAACACGAGCAGGACCGACAAAATTAAAAACACTGGAAAAAATTGATAGAGCAGCCAGTTCGATCTCTGATGGAGATTTGGTTGACCGAATGATTCACGGAACACAGCAACAATGGAGTTTAATGCCTTTACATGGTGTTTTATCTACTGTGCGACCAGCTTCATTAGCTAATGGTGCAGGCGGTGGTGAACGATATATGTTTACCAGCTGGCTTGGAAATTTTTCAAAGGGCAATAAATTACAACGATACTTACAAGAAGTACAATCACATGCGCGATTACGAATTTCAGGTGACGCCAGAGAATTCCGAACGCAATACTTGTCTATGTTTTTCGATAATATGTATACGCCGATTAAACAACACCAGGCTGATGGGATTGATGAGACTATTAAATTTATGGACGAATATTATCTCACTCGAGAAGATTTCGACGCAGTTCTTGAACTTGGAGTAGGACCTAAACAAGGAGAAGAATTATGGAAAGCAATTCCGACTGCTACAAAAAGTGCATTTACTAGAAAGTACAATTCTACAAATCATCCTATTCCATTTATGAAGAACAGCGCGATTACTGATCCTCGAAAAGTTAAGAAAGAAGTACCGGATTTGGAAGAAGCTATGGATGATTTAATCAATGACGACGCTGAAGTAAAGGATGAAAATGAAGAAGCTGAAGAAGAAGAGACAGATTTGACAAAGGATAAGTATATCAAAAAGCCTAGTGCAAAGGGTAAAGGAAAAGCAGCTGCGGGTAAGGCGTCTACTGCAAAGGGTAAAGGAAAGGCAAAGAAGAGTTGAGTTGGATTTGTACTATATAGATATTCTTGCAATTTATAAGGATGTATTCAACCGAAAGTAAGGCCCTGAAGTCCTATTACAATGAACTAATTAGGGGATGCTTATAAACTCTAATAGCAAACCCCTGACCAGCCGTGCATAAGGGACACAGAGTCGGCATTCCAAGTTTATCAAACTGTCTTTATATGTATTTGTCTACAATTGCCTTATACGTATTAATCTTTTCTTTTTTGTTTCTTTTGAAAAATTAAGATCAAATAAAATAATGAAAAGAAAAGAAAAAAAAAAGATGGGAGTAGGCTAGTCAAGTTACGAATTGCATAAGAAAAAAACAGCTGCTGGGAGAAATGGAACTCCGAGAATACCGAATCAGACCACAATTCATATCATTTCAGATTGAAAACAGATCTGTACGAACCGTAAAGTCCAGTACGGAAAGATGTAGGTATTATAAAATAAGCGTGATAAAGTAGATAAAGTGATTGAATATTCTGTATCGGTACACTTTGAGAGATTGAATTATTTGTATCAGTCATTGTACTGAAAATAGCCAGGAAGAAGGATGCCTTGAGATAGAGTATAGTACGCAAGGTAGAATAAGCGCCATGAGATAAAAAATTAGATAAAGGAATGCATTAATGAATAGACCAAAAAACTACATAGTAAGATAATAAAGATAGATGTATTATGCGAAACTAGTTGTTGATATCAGCGGGGAAGATGCCGTTTTCTAAACAAGTCAGTACGATAACCCACAAAACAAACAAAACAAGACAAGACAAGAAATACCTCTCTGCTCATCCCACTTCTCGATCCAGGAGCCAGGGCAAAGAAGCTCGTAACCGCGCTTGAACTGGCTGCAGGTAGCCTTTCTGCCTTCCTTGTCGCCCTCGAAGGCCTTGGCGCACTTGAAGTAGTCGACGTAGTTCTGGAAGCAGTGGACGGTCTGGTTCTGGTTAGGGAAGCGCGGGTCGTAGCGGACGGGGGAGAAGGCCTGGTTAGAGGAAGAAGATTTGGGAGGGAGAACGCCGGACTCTGCGAGTTTCTCGACGCGGGCCTTGATTTCGGCGTACTTTTCGGCACCAAAGTGCTCGTAGGCGCGCTTTTCGGATTCGGGAATGGCGTCGGACATGTTTGTGTGGTGGGTTGAGCGATCTTCTTTGACGGTCGTAAAGAAGAAGAGAAAGAAGAGCGGCGCGGCGTCGAATGATCGGGCGCCGTGTGATAGGCCAGTCGGTACATCACGTGATATGAGTAGGTAGCACAAGCGATGCGAGTCAATGGGTAGGCATGTAGCACAACTGATTTGGCCAAGGGGAATTAAACGGCGCGATGACGGATGCGAGGATGATTGCGCGGGTTGGCCGCGAAAAGCAGCGTGCGTAGATAGCAAATATGATAGGCATAGGCGACGGACTGACAAGCCGAAGTATACAGCAGCGACGGAGCGCGCGTCGTGGCCGGCGTCGTCGCGGTTTCTGCGGACGGCGAGAAAGTGCTCATGGTCTCGTCGACCGCGAATCGTAAGAAACTGGTCCTGCCCAAAGGCGGTGTCGAGACTGACGAGGCCGGGCCTGAGGCCGCGGCGCTGCGTGAAGCGTGGGAAGAGGCTGGTGTTGAGGGAGTGCTTACGAAGGCGCTCGGCGTCGTCTACGACACGCGTCCACAGCGCGTTCTTGAAGGTCTAAACACCGACACGGCCGGACACAGCGTCGGGACAGGCGACTGGGAACACGGCAAAGGGCGGCCGCCGCGGTCAGAGTACCACTTCTTTGAGATGCGCGTAGAAAACGAGGAAGCGCGCTGGCCGGAGTGCGACACGCGCGAGAGGGTCTGGTGCACCTACGCCGACGCGCGCGCGCATCTTGTCTCGCGCCCAGAGCTGCTCGTGGCTTTAGATAGATCTTCTATTATTAAACATGACTAGCCTTTTGTCTTGCCGAATGGCTCAAACTCAACGCCCTCGTCCTCGTCGCCAACTATGACTATCCCCGGCAGGTTATCGGCCTCGCGCAGGGTCACCTGCCGCACTTCCGTAGAGTCCTCTAACGCTTGTGCTGCGGCCAGTTGTTCCAGCAGCACGTCCAGCGCTTCTGCCGACAGCCCGACATCTCTTCCCGGAGGCTCCTCCTCCCACGGCTGCCATCCCGGCGGCGGCGAAGGCGGCGGTGATATCAGAAACAGACGGCCGTTGTCTGGCAACTCCAACCACCGCGACGCGTCGTCTTCCGACTGTTCGGGTGTATTCTCGCCCTCGTAGACCGCCCACGATGCGCCGTGCTTGTCTTTCCACAGCTCGTTCAGTTTGTGTGTGAGCAGAACACGCACGTAGCTCGCGGCCTCTGCGCTGCAAAAGACCATCACCGCGCGGCCCAGCGTCGGCAGCGCTCCAAAATGCACTAGTGTCTCGCCGCATACTCCAAAGACCGCATGCTCCAGCTCGCGGAACCGGTCTCTGCTTACTCCGACGACTACGAGCGTGTTGCTGGACATGCAGATATCTGTCGATTTCTGTCGAGATTATGTATTATGAAGAGAGTATGTACAAAATGCTGCGGCTGACCCGCTGCTAGCTATGTTACGCAATTACGTTGTAAATCGCTGCATCTAAGCCCGCTTGACGACACCGACCTTTGCGGCGCGCAAAACGCGATTGTTGAGCTTGAATCCGGTCTGCTGCACAAAGAAGACAGTGCCCGGCTCCTTGTCCGGCTGCGCGACCTCGAAAGTGGCCTCGTGCTCGTGCGGATCGAACTTTGCGCCAACCGGATCGATCTTCTCGAGCCCGTGGCGGCGTAGTGTTTGTTCCAGCACCTGCTGTGTCATCTTCACTCCGTCGTACAGAGCCATCAACTCCCGATCGCCCGCTGACGCAGTCTCCGCGCTCTCGGCCGACGGCTCAGTCGTGGCCTCGCGCTCGTTCACTGTCGCCAGCGCCCGGTCAAGGTTATCAACCGAGTCGAGCAAATCCCGCGCAAACTTGGAGATCGCAAAGTCCTTCGCCGCCTGAACCTCGCGCTTCGTCGTCTCCTGCAAGTTCCGGTACTCGGCCACCTGACGCAGCAGCCGGTCCTTAAACTCCGCAGCCTCCTTCGCCTTGGCCGCCACTTCCTCTTCCAACTCGGCTATTCTCTTTGCCTCCGCGCTAATTCCTTCCCCGCTCTCTTCCTTCTTTGCCTCAGCAGCCGCCTCCGCAGCGGGCTCCTTCTCCGCCTCCGTCGCAAACCGTCGCGCCCACCCTTGCGCACCCATCGTCATCCGGCCGCTATTTAACATTCCTCCCCGCGCAGTATTCGCCATCCGCAGCGCCATTCCCTGTCTTGCAAATCCCCGCGCCAGTCCTCGTCCAAAACTTGCCATTCTTTCTGTCCTTTGTTCTTTTCGAATAGTCGAGATTATCGTGATCTCCTCCCGCTTCCTCTCTAGAACTTTTTTCTACTTTTGTAAACTTGCGGGGTTTGTACTTAAAGAGTTCTTTAGACTCCTGAGTTCTTTCGAGTCATTAAGAACATTACATCCCCGTACCCTATCTATCTCATTCATCTCATCTGAAGGTAACTTATGATATCTACAAACGTCACCTAATCTCTATAGCTTTTGTATCATATACCACATTCACATGCTAATTACTTGACAAAACTACGCAAAAGCGATAATTTACTATAAACACAAAGCTCAACCTGCTTTTCTTCCGGTTCACTGTCTGACAGCGGTATATCAGCAAAGCCATGAGATATTTGTCCTTCGATTCTCTTGATTTATCTCGTTGACTTCTTGTATTAATAAATTGTCTCTGGTGTTTTTTCTGTTTCTGTTTCTTTTTCTATATTTTGCTCTGATGATGTCAACACTTGTCAACATCATCTGTCTGTTTACTATTGAAACTTCTTAGTCCCTGTTATATCTGCTCTTTTGACGAATAAATGCCCTTTAAAATGAGAATGTTACAGACGTCTTTTTTTGGTTTTTAGTATATTTTCCTTTGTTTCATGTTCCAAATGTTAACTTCAACTGTGTAACATAGGCCGCTTCATTACTTAAAAGATATACGACTTTCCAATTCGTTGAAAACAAATCAAGAACTAGACATTGGGTGCGTACCAACTAAAGCTACAATCAACTTTAAGAATATTACTGATATTCTCCGTATTATACTTGCGACTTTTGCAGTAATTTTTAGCCTGAGCTGACAGACTTCGTATTCTCAATTATATCAATCAATATTGCCGGGAAAATCTACACTACACTCTTCACAGTAAACCACACTCAAAACTTGTCGTTCATTTTCATTTAAAATGCAGGATTGCTAAATTTTTATTTGATCATCGCAGATTGAACTTAAGCCATTCTTATTAAATTGCAGCAATTTGTATCAATTGAGGTGCTGGTGGCGTATTTATTAGTCATGAAGGAAATTTCTCCATTAAAACAAATCTAAAAACTTTTCAAATATATAGCACGAGATTGGTATGAATTTTAAAGTCAGTGATTACTGCTAAGACAGTACGGGAACTGGAAATGGATGAATGCGTCTACAAGAAAACAAAAGACAAAAAACACATCAAGCGATGCGGATTCAGAAACGATTCAAATATGAAAAGCCTGAATAACAGTTTGTAGTAATACTTCTAGTTTACATGTTTTTGTTTTTGTTTTGTCTCGGTTTAGTGATTGGAACGGGATTGTGGTGTATGCAATGAAAAAAATTACAGGTAATGAACTAAATGCTTTGTAAACGTCATACTTTTAGGTGAACACAGTATGATCTAATTAATGCTCAACAGTAGAATGACTTTTGATCTCTAAATTTTATAGATGTTGATAGAAAGGTAACAGTATTGTCTGTTACTGTTACGAGTCACGACTGACATTTATTTGGGAAAAGTAAACAAATGCGCCGCTTTTTCTGTTTACAAAAATTACGCAGAAAAATAAAAAGACTATTGGTGACTAGTTGCTAAACAGTAGAAAGTATCGTTGCAAGACTTTGATTAATCTGATTTGCTTTATTTTAATTTATTTTGATCCATTTTGATTAACTATGAAATTCTGTAAATTATTTTCACTTTTTTTTTCTATCAAAATTTCAGCTGGACATGAAGTCAACTCACTGTCTATAAAAAAAGCCACTACGATAGACAAAGAAAAAAAAATAGAATAAAAACAACAGAACCAGGCAAGAACTGATAGCAACAGTATTTCAATTTTTGCTTAATATTTTACAAGGTCCTTAGTAAAAAGTTGCAGAAAGTAACAAAACAAAAAAAGTTATTGCGGAACAGATGCAAAAAGCTTAGTTCTGCTCGTAAATCTTGTTGGCAAATTTCAGTTATACGATACTGAAACTGATAAGTACAGTTCAGAAAATCACAGTTGAAAGAAAAAAAATTGATGCAGTCACTTCAGTTAAAAAACATGATTAATTAGTCTAGTTAGCGTACTGCTTAAATTGTCCTTAATCGCGAGTTGTGGCTAGATGGACTTATCACGTACAAATCACGAATTGGCTCCAGCACAGCGACTCACAGCAGGTATACTTGTAAAGCCAAGATTAATCAGAACTAATTGATAACTAGTACGCCTCAATTAAAGTCAGCCGTTGAGCCACCATTTACCGTTAAACTTGCCATAAACCTGTCTTTGCTCACGAACATCTCACTATATTCTTGTAAATATGAACAACAATGGCTGTTTAATGCCGCAAAGACAATTATCCTCTCCGCCTTACAACGTGTTGACAAAATCACCAATCATTCAGCCATACCTTAAGTGACTGCGCGCTAGAAACAGCGTAAGAAAGTACTTATCCGTTTAAGTTCAAGTCTTTATGTAATTTCCAACCGGGCTGCACAAATTAAGCTACTCAATCAAATTGCCATTTACGAGAGAGAGATTGCCACCTATTTTCTATCATTATTTTAAGATTTTTTTAACCTATTATATTACAGCAAAAAATTCATATTAGTTTGCATAAATTTACTCAAATTAGATCGCAATTTCAGTTCGTCACATTGTTGATGCTAGATGTTTTCTTTATGATTCTGTGATGCTATGTTTTCGTACTCTGCGCTTTAATTCAAGCCGCAGCAATTAAACCGTTGGCGACTCTTGCTGCTGCCTTCGTTTACACTTGCTCAAACTCTATTTTAAGCTCTGTAACCTAACCACATATCTAAACTCTATCTCGTGACGCAAACATTTTCTTATCCATTTTCACCATAACAATACCCAACTGAAGTATAAACTAATTAACCAAAAAAGAAATAAAACCATAGAATAAAGAAAAAAATCATTTCATTCACACGAAAGCAAGGAAAAAAGAAATAAAACACATATTCATCATAAACACACTACATCTCTCTCTCTCTCTCTCAAATATCAACCTAGCATGGGTAGTAGCAAATTCATGAAATCAATTTTTTAACCTTTTGTCCACAATTTACTCGAGAATTCCCCAGTACTGCTCACAGTTCTGAGGACCAGGGTTCTTCCACAAATCGTTGTAAGCAGTAAACTCAATGACGCTGCCAGAAACTTCCTTCTCAAGAGCGGAGATAGCGGTGGCCTGGTTCTCCTTGGAGGGAACAGCAACTCCGTAAGTGTCTCCGCGAGAAGGCCAGCCAGACTCAGCGCAGATAGCGTTCTGAGTACCACAAGCCTGCTGAACACGCCAGATCTGAAGAGCGAGCCAAGTACCAGCGTCAGCGGGGAGAGTGTTTCCGTCCCAGTAAGCGTGAGCGTTGAAGGCAGCGTAGTCAGAGTTCTCGCAAAGAGTGGGGTTGGCAATGGTAGCGACGTGAGTGTCAACAGTGACAACGGGTCCATTGTATCCAACGGCACGAAGAGCAGAACGACCCTGCTTGATGAAGGAAACAACCTGGTCGGCAGAGTAAGCACCGCTGTTGACGAGCTCGTTGCCGATGCTGACGGTGTGAATGCGGGACCAGTCGTCAACAACACCAGCGATGGTCGCAACGGCAGAGTCAATAGCGGTCACGTCAAAGATACCGACGAAAAGCTTCTGGCCAGGAGCGAGAGCAGGGTAGACATTCTCGACCTGGGAACAGTCGACACCGTAGAGACGGATAAGAGAGTAGCCAGAGAGTCTGGAAACGTCAGAGGCGACGTCAGAGGCAGACTTGCAGGTTCCGTCGCTGTTGTAGGGAGAGTAGGTGATACCGAGCGAGCCACCGGTGCCAGAGAAAGCAGGAGCCGAGGTCTGGGCAGGGGCAGAAGAGGAGGAAGAGGAAGACGACGAGGAAGAGGAAGACGACGAGGACGAAGTAGTCGAAGGGGAAGGCGCAGCGGTGGTAGCGGCAGCGGTGGTGGTAGGAGCAGCCTGGGTGGTAGAGGGAGCAGGGGCAGACTCGACAGCAGCGACGCTGGTAGGAGCGACGTAGGAGGCAGGGGCCTCAACCGAGGCAGGGAAAGCCACGTAGGTGTTCGAGGTGGTGGTCGAAGTCAAGGTCGAGGTGGTGGTGGGCTCGGCAGCAGGAGCAGCGGTGGCAGTCTCGATGGGCTTACCGTCGGGGCCGACAATCTGAGTGACAATGACAACACCATCCTCGTTCTGGTACGCCTGAGCGGTGACGACCTGCTGCACAGTAACGACGACGACATTGTCATCGGGAACAGGGTTGCGGGCGTGGAGCGCATGAGCATGGCGACGGCCGAGATCGAGAGGTTGGGCGAGCGTGGTAGCCGCGAACGCGAGAGCAGCGACAGCGGAGAACTTCATCTTTAACTGTTTATTTTTCTTTTTTCTGTTGTTTCGGCGAAATCAAATCAAATAAAAGGAGCGACTGGGTTTTCTATGAAGAAAAATAACAAAGGAGTGACTTAATCCGTGATGGATTCGAGAAGAAAGAGCGACAGGAAGGCTGGAAGAGTTGGGGCAGAAGAAGAAGAAAAAGAGAAAGGAAAAGGAGAAAAAGGAAAAAAGAACTAAAATCGCGCTGCTGCAGCAACCCGCGAGCCTCTGCGCGCGCCAAATAGGAGTTGTAAACAAAGAGTGGCACACTAGCCCGATTAGGCTTAGCCGGTATGCACTCGGCTGCCACCAATTCCAAGCGCAATTTCCCATATTTCTGAGCCCACTCTGAGCCAGGCTCCGGTTTCAGTTGCGCTTTTTTGCGGCCGCACGTGCTCGGCCTCTGCATTTCTCGCTAATTCAATATTGTCTGCAGTCAGACGATCCCAATTGACTGATTGACTGCTCAGTACAATTCTGCTCCTGAGTCAAGACAACTTTACGCGAAAAGGATAAGTGAAACGCGAGTTTCTCGTGCTCCACGCGAATGGTGAACACCGAAACCATAACTCTGGTTGCTTAACCCTATTTTCACCTTACATATATCACGTGACTGTATATCACATGACTATTGAACGCGCGCGTCTCTTTGCTTACTGACGGGCAACATGACGGTCCTGGTGAGTAGCCCTGTCCTAGCCTCTGCAGCTTATCGAACTGACTATGTAAGACTCCATTATACGCGGCCGTCAGCTCTGTTGTATCGCCCTTTTTTTCAAAGTCTTTTCTGCGAGCGTACCTGCGTATCACACTAGCTTGGTCAGCTGCGCTGATCTTGCTCACTACCGCTATTGTTTCCTACCTCAGCTTCTACTACGCTTATATTCCGTTTGACCAAGTCACTCTTCCTTTGTATTTTGATTTTTCTAGTACTGGAACTGATGTTCGGCCATCTGCTTACACTCCATTGCCTGAACACTTGCCATTGCTTGCAAATCAACCTTATACAATTGCAATCGCCCTGAATCTCCCGCGATCTCAACACAATAGAGCACTGGGAAACTTTATGCTTAATTTACGAATCTACTCTCATGACCCATTGCAAGCTATTGCAGACTCGACAGATATTTCTGTTGACAAACTAGCCGCTCAGATCTCTCGTCAAGACGTTGCTCTACTGAGATCATCTAATCATGGAGCTGTTGCCAACATTATAAAGCAGGTCACTTTACTTGATGTTGCCCGGCCAGCTATTATACCCTACAAGTCGTCTTTGGTTGAGACTATCGAAACTATACTAAAGCTGCCGCTTATATTAATTGGATACACATCCGAGGCAAACAGTTTATTGATACCCTTAGTTGATGAATGGTCAACAGATGCCAGACCTGCTTTTGTTGCCGGTGAAATTGATCGCAAAGTGGAAGTTTACAGTGCTTCTCTTGTATGGCAAGCTCAATGGACCGGACTTCGCTACTTTATGCGTCACCATTTTTATTTCAGCTTTGTAGTCGCTGTTGCCGTATTTTGGGCTATTGAAATGGGTGCAGCTGTCTTTGCATGGGCTTTTTTGGCTTGGTTGTTTCAAAGTGCAAATGTTCAGGAACCTACATCAATTTATGGTCATGTGGGCGTCCCACAAAAAGAGACCTTGCCCGCAGAGCCAATACAGCCTGTTTCCACGATTGCTACAAGTGCAAAAGTTTTACATAGAGAAGAAACCGAAGAAGAGAATAAAGTGCAAAAACCTAGTGAAAGCAAAATGAAGCAAGAGGAGAACTTGACCGATGAGCACAGAGACAGCAAAGAAGAGACAAAGCGAACAGAAGGAAAAAAACGAGAGACCACTGACGACGCGTCGAAGGAACACATAGACGCTAAAAGAGAACCAATAATTAAGAAGGAAGAGACTACAAAGCCTACAGATATTTTACAGGAGATCAAGAAGGAAAATCCAGAACAACCAGTAAAGACAACAAGACTCAAACGAAAGCTCAAAGAAGATGCCGAAAAAGAAGTGAAGGAGGAAACACCACCACCGCTGGATCCAGCTGATGCTGCCGTCGTTGCTAGAGATCCGGACCTTTTTCCACCCTCGCCTGTTCCACCAGTCACGTTTACTGCAACTGAACTTGTTCCTCAATCACCTTCGTCAACCTTGGCTACTCTCAGTATGGAAGATGATCTCGATGAGAGTAAGGTTGCACTCGCTTCCACTCCAATCAAACATCCCAAAAAGGAAAATTGATTGAAGCGAGTCAAAGTCACGACCAGAGTCAACTCAACCAAAGTTAATGCATTAATGAAATTTGAACGAAATGAAATTAATTGAATTGAAACCCGGTTTACGTAGAATTGCTTTTTTCTCCTCTCCAAGTTTAAAGTTTCGGCTTAAGTCTCTAAACTTTTGCCGCAAAAACTCAATTTGGGCGCAAGTCTCATTTCATTTTTACGAGGCTCGCATTAATTTGCCATTGCTTCGAATTACTCAAGTGCATTGATACTTGCATGAAATTAGAATTGGCAAATCCAGACCAGAGATTAGAGCATGCGCACGACGAGTTTGCAATTCAACGCGTTCACAATTAAAATCAAAGCTTTCGCTGTCACGATTTGTAACAACATTCCACAGTTTGTTTATGTTTATGTGTTTATGTATGTTTTTTGTTTATGTTTATGTGCTGATCAGTTCTTGTGTGTCACACCGGTTCTTTGGTGGTTCGTTTAGTGTTGTGAATGGCGTCGGCAAACAGATACGCACATGCTGTCAAACCGCTACCGGGCCGGTGGAAGCTTTCGTGGAAGAAGTTATAAACCTCCAATGTAATATGGAATATCTAAACGTATTATCATTAAAAAAGTATATGGTTCTAAACCTAAAATGTTTCATTAATTATCTAAATATCAAATTGTTAAAAGTATATAGGTCTAAACCTTACATTCTCCTGTCAACCAAACCCTACTTCTTCCCCTGTCTTTTTTTGCCGAGCCACAGGGTTACAGGGTTACAGGGTTACGTGTTATAGGGTTATGAACTACAGGGTTCAGGGTTTTACAAGGTTCCAGGGTTAGGCTATACAATTGGGTTAAAATTCACGTGAGCGCGGATTTACGAATGATGACAATAAACAGATAACTCAAATCTCCGTCGGAGATATCTAATTTGTAGCTCGGCTCCGAAGAAAATTAGCATTTAAGTATTTCCGACGCTATTGTTCAAGCGCACTCGTCCGAGAGCAAGACCAGCTTGCTATCATCTTAATCCTGCTGCGGACATTGCTGACTTAACTAACTCCAGACACTTTTTTCATCGCTGTCTCGCGCGGTTAAGCAAGTTGAGTTGTTTTTCTCTTCTTTTCTCCGCGCACCGTACTCTGGAGATATAAACGGCGGTTGACGACTCGCTGGAGTATATATATTAAATGCACTGACCGCTGCTGATTTTCTTTGTTGCACTTCATACAATAACATGACAACAGATTTGTCTGACTCCTCTATTCCCGTTGATATCTCCTCTGTTGAGAACAGTGGAAAGGCTGAAATTCAACCTCCTTCTGAAAAACCTGCTCTTCTCTCTCATGAGAAGTGCCCACCAGACGTTGGACTTCAACGTAAGTTCTTCTTAGGGCTACATGACTGATAATTTTTTTGCTAATGTTATTTTTCAGCCTGGCTATGCTGTTTAGGATCATTCTGTGGTATTTTTGTTTCATTCGGTTACATCAACGTCATTGGTGTCTTCAACGAATACTATGCGACACATCAACTCGCAGATTATTCGCCTTCTACAGTATCATGGATTTCTTCAATCGAAACTTTTATTTTGATTTTTCCTGGTTTTATCATTGGAAGATTGTATGATCTTTACGGCCCTCGGTACATCATCATGACCGGAACATGTTTTCTAATTCTGGGTGTCTTTACGACTTCAGTATGTAAAGAGTATTACCAATTCATGCTCGCACAAGGAATATGTACATCAATTGGCGCCTCTCTTGTTTTCAATCCCTGCGTTGGCGCAATTTCAGGATGGTTCGTCAAAAAACGTGGTGCCGCGCTTGGAATAGCAGTCACCGGATCGTCGCTCGGTGGTGTTATTATGCCAATCATGTTTCGCAGAGTTAATGAGAGTTCTGGATTTGGATGGGGTGTTCGATCACTTGGATTTCTTATGACTGCTATGGCTCTCATTAGCTGTGTTACTGTGACTTCACGTATTCGTTCAGCTCACGAGATGCGTGCTTTTGGCGAAGCGAAGAGTACTTTCAGCATGTATAACGCTTACATTCATCCTTTCCGAAGCAGTCCGCCTTTTGTGTTAATGGCTGTGGGTGTGTTTTTTATTTACTTTGGTCTATTTATACCTATTGGTTATTTGTCTTCGCAGGCAATTTATCACGGGTTTAGTGAAAGTCTTGCCTTCTACCTCGTCGCAATTATGAACGCTGCTTCTGTATTCGGACGTGTCATTCCTGGTTTCGTCGCAGACAAACTTGGACGTTTTCCTGTGCTAATTGGTGCAAATAGCATCACAGCCATTTTAATTCTTGCGCTATGGCTTCCAGCTAGCGGTCATGTCCCAATCATTCTTTTCGCAGTATTCTTTGGTTTTTTCTCTGGTTCAGCTGTTTCAGTAATGCCTGCTATCGTCGCTGAAATCTCTCCTATAAGAGAAATTGGCACGCGATGGGGAATTATCGCTGCTATGGGATCACTAGGTGCTCTTGCAGGTCTTCCCATTGCTGGTGCAATTGTTTCTCGTGACAATGGTGCTTTTTGGGGCGTTGCAATTTTTTCAGGAGTAAACATGTTGGTCGGTATCTCGTTCGTTGTTTGTGTTTGGATTGTGAACCGGAGAGAACATGCAAAGGCAAACGCAATAAAGGCTTAAATGGCAATTTCAACAGTCGCCAAAAATTCACTGGTACATACATTCAAAATTATTAAGGGCAAATTAATGGTCCAAAACAGTTTACATACTTTTTTTCCACCAATCAAAAAATTCTCGGAATAAAAAACTACTGTTAGCTTTTACTACAAAAATCCTCTAAAAATCTGAAAAAGATATTGAAATGACCTTTCAGTCATTATAGATAGAAAAAACTAGTTAAATAAAAACCTGTGTGCGGAATAATCTTGAAAATGTCGTCTAACGTAAGAAAAAAGTAAAGCCGGTTTATATCCACAAGTCCACAACTCTCTTTTATTGGATACAGTAGCAGAAATTTCTACTCAAAATTATATAATGCATAATATTTTTCAATGTATTCAGATGACATCTAATCTAAATCGGATCATAGAAGGTTATACACAAAAATCATTAAAAGTCCGGCACCTGCCTTTAAATGCAAGACACCAATGTAATATCACTAAATTTCCTCCTTTCCTCCTTCACGATCAGTCCATCCCATTCCCTAAAATTGATTAGCTACTTTAGATTTAAAGAAAAGTGATTGGCACTTACATCACCCAAAACTTCCTGTCCCATATTCAAGAGTCGACTTTGTTCAGCACCCAACCAGATGTGCTCAGTCTCGTCTATCTTCTTTTCAATAGCCCATGCGTGTCCACCTTCAACATACAAAGCCTCGCCCTTGAGATCCTTTGCGCAGGCGATGTCAACAACAACGGAGGCGACATCTTCAGGGGTATTTGATGGTAATTTGGCTTCTTCCCACTTTGCACGGATGCCGTCAACCATACCGGTCAGGGTCATCCAGGGACATACAGCATTGACGCGGATGTGGTTCATGATGGGAGGGTATTTGCGCATTGATCGAAGGAGACCAATGACACCGTGCTTGGTTGCCTGGTAAACAAAGAGACCCGGGGATTCCTTGAAGCCGGCGACTGAAGAGAAGAGGATGAGCGACTTGTCGTCTGTCTCGAGGGACTGTGCGCCCTGCTTCAGGTAGACAGTAGCGACGCGAGAGAAGTACAGCGTGCCGAGTAAGTTGACGTCCACGAGTTTGGTGGTGGGTTTCCGCTTGACAGACTCCAGATCCGTGTCGGGATCGAACCAGTTGCCGATCTCGGTGAGAGCAGCCACGTTGACGGCGACATCGACGCTGCCGAACTTTTTGTACGCGGTGTCGAACAGCCGCAGCACGTCGTCGTAGCTGCTCAGATCCGTGCGAACAAAAGCGACCCGCGACGCAGCGGACGGATCGGTCTTGCTCAGTGTCTGCAGAAACTCCTCCGCGGCGGACGCGACAATGTCGCCAAACACGACTCTGCACTCACGTGCCAGAAAGAGCTTCACGGTCGCGGCGCCGATGCCGTTTGCGCCGCCGCTGAGAACGACGACTTTGCCTTCGAGCGAGCGATACGCCCGCGGCTCCACAACAAAGCGGCTCATCTTTACAGTTTATTAATAACAGAAAAAAACAAAAATCCGGGGACGACGATGATATATATCCGGCGGGCTGCGTCCGACTTGTCTATTGGTGCCCGCTAAGTGGGGGGTTTGTTCTGTTTCTGGCAAGTCGCAAACAGAATGCGCATATGTGGGGTCTCGTGCCCTTTATGCGACACGCGCTTACACGCCTACAAAAGCCCCTGAGGGATTCGTGCCCGGGGCTCAAGCACAAAGAAAAAGATGACCTTCAGCCTGCCCCGCCTCGTGCCTTCGTCTGCATCGGTTTTCGCGAAAATGGCAAAACAAATCATTGACGACAAGTCTCCTATCTGCGTGCCTTTTATTTTGGAGCAATTGGCGCAGCACTCGAATGGGCCGAACCGCGACAGACCGTTCTTTATCGGCTTGAACGGTGTCCAGGGCGTGGGCAAGACGACTTTGGTGCGTATCGATATCTACTTCTTCCTTAACAATTCAATATCTGACTTATTCTTCTCCAGGTCACAATGCTCGAAAACACTCTAAAACAGCCGCCGTATTCTCTGCCAGTCGTGGTGTGGTCAATTGACGATCTCTATCTTACCCACGCGGACCAGGTCGACCTGGCAACCTCGGACCCTAAGAACCCACTGATCCAGCACCGAGGCGTTCCCGGTACTCACGACATGATACTTGCTAAAAGAGTCTTCTCTGCGCTATGCAACGGGGAAGAAACCAAAATACCTAGATACGACAAGTCTCAGTTTGGTGGTCAAGGTGATCGGGTAGACGAAAGCGACTGGCCCACAGTGAACACTGCCGCGTCCGATAAAATCAAAGTCGTGCTCTTTGAGGGATGGTGTGTTGGTTTCCGTGCTCTTTCCGATGAGGACGTTGAGGATCGCTGGAAAGCAAGTATCAAAGCCCACGAATCCGGCGACAAATCACGAGCTACGTTATGGAAACACCGTATCGAGGATCTATTGTTCATCAACTCGAAATTAAGAGGCTACGATGTCATGACTGATCTCTTCGACGCATTCGTGCATATTGATGCTGAAAAGACCGAATATGTGTATAATTGGCGGCTACAGCAAGAAGCTGAACTACGGGAAAGAACTGGTCGCGGCATGTCTGACTCTGAAGTAGTCCATTTTGTAGACGGATACTATCCTGCGTACGAACTCTACACAGACGGACTACGATCAGGTGTCATAAAGGGAGTCAAAGGTGGCCAGCTAACTCTTACAGTTGGACAAGACAGAAAAGTTATAGATAAAAACATCATTTAATTTTAATTACAAATCTTGTGGTACCAATTCAATAATATATCCATCTGGATCTTTCAAAAATCCAATCTGTCGGAATATTTTATGGTAATTCTCATCAATCACTCCTTCTCCAATCCCTCTCTCTTCCTCCCATTTACTCAATGGAATCGTAGCTCGGTCTGATACACCCAATGGTTTGAAAACAGTCGCTCCCATCTTGGTCAGTCTCTCAGTCGCCGCTTTCACATCCGGTACTGTAAATCCCAAATGACTGAATCCTAAACCGCCTCGAAGAGGATCGTTTCCAGTGTTGATATATCCTGCCTCTTGCTTCTCGCTACCGTGCACGTGATACAGCTCTAACAGACCCAGCGTGTGCTGCATCACCGGCAATGTATCTAAAGCAAATTTCTGCAGATCCGCACGATGCTCATCTGTCTGGGGATATCCAAGATAGTAAATTGTAAACGGCCCGGTATTCATTGTAAACAGAATTCGCATCCCCATGGCTTCAGTATAGAACGGAATCGATATCTTGGGGTCGCGAATCCTCATCATGAAATGATTCAGTCGATACTTTGTCTCTGGCGCATCCGGCAATAGCGGCTTCTGAGTAATGTAGCCGCCGCCTGCAGCAAGAAACTCTCCTTTTGGAAATGGTGTGTCGGCCATCTTTGCCGTCTTTGCTAAACTATCTCTTGCAAAGCTGATAAAGACTGCATCAATTTTATACAAATCCCAGCGAGCCGCACGTTAATTGTGGGGTTGACTTTCCCCTGATCAAACCCCACATAATAACTGTCAAGTGCGCACTCTCTGCAGCAAGTCTCAACTAAGCGCCCTTGAGTCCTTTTTTGCAAATTTCACTTTGAAAACTAAAAATCGTCAGAAGCTGCTTTTTGGCCCCACCACAGCTCAAATTCCCCATCTTTGTACACATCCACCAAACCCTCGTCAATTTGTTCTCGTGCTTTGACCACTTCGTTGGAATACGCTCTCGTAAACCTTCCACTGGCCAGATCGTTCTGCAAAAGTCTCATAGTATCCTGTAGTGATGTGTTGTTTGTAAAAAAATCAAATTTCGGCTGCTCCTGGCCGCCAGTATCAACACATTTATCCAGGGATGGAAGCAGCATCAGTAAACGGTCACGTGCAGCAACTGGTAATAATTCGAAATTCCGCGCATTCACTATACTCTGCATCTCCGTTAGTCGCAAAAATAAACAAACATTTGAAAAGTTCATAAAAACTTACTGATAAATCTGGTAAATCAATCAACGGAGAGCTTTTACTAGTGAGCATGAAATCCGTCTCAAATCGGCGATGATCTAGCCTTTTCGCCTTCTTCCTTGACGACGTATTGACCTCTGGTGATGCATCATCAAACGACATCGGACTACTGCCTTTGTTGTCACTTTCTACAGCAACCACTTGTAAGTCTTCTGTCTTGTGTGATTTCTGATTCCGAATACATGGAGTTATCTGCCGCTTCCCCGCAACAGCGGCTTCGCAGACTTCTAGCTCTTGCTCATCAGTGACTACTTCATCAGAAGTAATCATAGTCGTTTCTCGAAAGTTTCCCACCAAATTCGAAGAGGGTGAGATCTGATGCTCATTTGTCAAAGAGAACTTTGTTTCGGCTGTTGTGACTGACGGCATAAGATGTGGCTCAGACGCATCTTTAGACAGTTGATTTTGAATCCAGTCATCTTCCGGTGAAGCAACTTTAGCTTCCTCCTGCAATTTCAATTGCTTTTTTAGCCACTCGTCGTGCGTATTATCATTTGATGCGCAATCAAGCACTTCAAAATCTGAATTTAAAATTGAATCACAATCTAAATTGGTATTCATAGCTGTAGATTGCGCCATGGAAATATCTGCTCCTGGGTTGTACTCTTCATTCGCCGTTGTTCCACCGAGCGCTGCTACCGAACTGCATTCTGATTGTTCATCATCAGCATCAACACCATCATCTATTTTATTAATGTCCACTATAGCAATATCATCAACATCTGGTAATGAAAAAGGAATGCTTTCATTAATTGAAGTATTGAGTATAATATCTTCGGATGAAACTGGGTTGAATCCAGAAGAATTCGCGTGGGATGTCGGGAGAGTCTGAACCACTTGCATTTGATCGGGACTCAAATTTTTTGTAGAAAAGACCTCCTTGTTATCATCCGTAATATGTGCAGTTGGTTCAAGTTCACTGCAACTATCCGCACCGCAAGCTTTATTGGGGTGTGAGGCATTCATTGGAGTTATTTTCATAATACTATCGTCAAAGATTGTATGATTCGATTTGTTCCAATTGGTATGACTCTGAGATGCTTCTTTTGAGACTACCGGAGGTTTTTTGGCATCATGATCTCCAGAATTGCCAGAGACTTCAATATGAAAGTTTTTGCCAGCCAGTAAAACATCTTTCTGAGTTTTCTCGGCAACTATAGATCCACTCTGGGCATGTGTAGCAAAAGTGTTCTGATAAGCACTTATGACTTGCGCAGTTGGTATGCTTCCATCATCAGTAGAGCTACTTGATTCAGAACTTTTCAACTTTAAGCGAGTATCATGAGTTGCCTCAAAACTTAAATTCTTATAGTGGTCTTCATCCGAAGATAATATCTTAGGAGGATCAGATAGGTCGGAACCCGAACCATCCAGATCGAAAGATTGCGCATTTGGCAGAGTTGGAATTGACATGCTCACATTCCCTTGTCTCGACTTACTGCCTTGCTTTCGAGTTTTTGAGCCACGAAGTAACGTCAAATTTCGAGATGGTGTTATTTTGCGCTTGCTGACTAAATTTTGAGCTGCTTTGGTTTTCGGATCCGACTGGAAAGAAGAGTTTAGAGAACAGATAGCTCAACAACAGCGCGTCTACTAACCTTATGAGTGGTCTTATCGCCATTCAGCGAAGCTTGCAAACCAAGCTTTCTTGATCTTGTAGTTACCATATTATAATTTGCATCATAACGAATGCTAAATCAATTGTGAAGTCCCAGAGTAGTCGATACTGCTGCACATTGAGAGATGGTGATAGTTGAACTCAACGACTTGCGTTGTAAGTTTATCTAACATCTTAGTCGCACAATTAAAGTTTGCGGTTAAGATGACTTTTAAAGGCGGGTAACTCATCGCTCTGGACCTAAACGCCAACTGTGAGCAATGAGCAGTACAGACAAGTTCATGTCACGAGTACAGAGGATCCATTTACTGTCAATAAAATCAACCAATTTACCTGGCAATGCGCTAGCCTCATCTTTGAAACGCAACGCCGAAACGCAGAGTGCCTCTGGCGGCCGCCCCGGATTATGTGGGGTTCTGATTGCTGTTTAGGGTCGGAAGCAGACTCAAGTTCGAGGCGGGGTCACGGCACGAAATTTACGTAAACAACTCTTTTCCCCACCGAGTCCGCTGCAGCTCAAAGTCATGTTAAAAGCTACTAATCTCTGTTTCTGTGTTTGCTTCTGTTTCTGTGCTCTGTTATTTAACCTGCCAGTGACTTAGTTAATAACACTTTCCAGCAAAATGTCTGTCGCAATCGTAACTGGCGCCGCGTCTGGCATCGGCCTTGCGCTCACAAAGCATCTTCTTTCATCCGGTTGGAAAGTCGCACTTGCCGACATGAACACCGCTGTTGGAGAGAAGCTTGCCAAAGAGCTCGGTGATTCTGCTTTTTTTGTCACAACAGACGTGTCTTCCTACGAGAGCCAGGCGAATCTTTTCCGAAGCACGTTCGAGAAGTTTGGACGTCTCGATTTTGTTGCCGCAAACGCTGGAATTGACGACAGACAGAGTCTGTACACAGATGTGTTTGAAATGGATGGGGATACCCAGGTGCCAGTCAAGCCAAACTTGAAAACAATCGAGGTTGATCTTTACGGACCAATCTACAGTCTCTGGCTTTCTTTATTTTATTTCCGACGAAACCCTGGCGGATCCACAGGAAAGATTGTCATTACTAGTTCCAATGCCGGTTTGTATCCCTTTCCCACAAATCCCCAGTACGCAGCTTGCAAACATGGAGTATGTATACTTATGCTTATAAATTTATGAACATGTACTAACGAGAGTAGATTGTTGGACTTGTTCGATCTATGGCCCCTATATTGATCCAAGAAAACATAACAGTGAACTGCATTTGCCCTGCGTTTGTGGAAACCAATCTAGCTCCTCGTGACCTATTAAGAGCCATGCCTCGCGAGCACGTCACTCCCATGTCTACGGTCATCAAAGCTTTCCAGTCTTTCATTGATGATGCTAAGTTTACAGGACAGGCAGCTGAATGCTCACTGGGCGATGTTTTCTATAGACCGGTTATTGACTATCCAAATGAGAGCGAGAGATGGATGTTTGAGGAGAGCTACAAAATTTGGGAAGCCGGATATAAATCCAAAGACAGTCAATAGTTGCATATCATAAATTAGGAAAATCTTTATTTCAAACTTAATCGTACTCTAATATGCTGTCTATTCATTGCGTAAATCCCACACTAGCCGCCGAATCAAAATCCTGAAAAGATTGTGCTAAACTATCCAAAATATCGCTGAAAACCAGCCTGTTATAATCATCATCTGTGCGTGGTTCCAGGAAGTTAACTGGTAAAGCCTTTTGGCCATTGTTAGCTTCTACCATACTTTCCCCTCCAAGCATTTGAAGATCGGGTTCTCGATTTTGGAAAGAAGAGGCATCAGGATCTGCAAACGTATTAGAAGCCGTCTCACGTAAGACCGGAAAGTCTGAAACACTTGGAATTTGAGCAAGGAAATCGTGCTCTTGCCAATAATCAACCGCAAACAAAGAAGGATCAGAAAGGGAAATATCCTCAAATGGCTCAGTTTTCAGTTCCGGTTTGGGAGCCGAGAAAATTGATTGATCCGGGGCGTTAGTCGTCTTTGGATTTTCAGCTTGACTCCTCGCAGGCTGTTGGCCACTTAAATATTGACGGACTTGCTTCCATAATTCTTTAAGCGCACTGACGTAGCGCATTGCCATATCGTTCTGAGAGCTTATACGCGTTTCAACATCACAAAGCTTTCGAGCATGATCCAAAATTTCTGTTCGTCGTTCTGTATTTGGATAATGCGCCAAATAGACAAACATTATGGTAATTGCGCAAAACACAATATATGCAGTGTGCCAATTTGAACCGGAAATTGAAGCAAAGTCGCTTATTTCTGCTACACCAAGAGCAGCATCCAAACATTTTTCTTGTTGAGAACGTCTTAAAGGAGAAACATCTGATGCCTTTAGCATTCTCGGCTTCACTATTGATTTATTGTTTATCTCAAATAAATTCAATGATGGTCGATAGATCAATATCAAAGCATGAGCGTGAGCAAGATGAACAACCTCAATCTGACGAGCATAAGCAAGTTTCACACTATTTCTCGATGTCATGGAATCTAATCGCAAAAAACCAGGCAGCTCTTCTTTCCATTTACCGACTTCAGCCGCTAAGTTAGAAATAATATTCTCTTGTTCCTCATTGGTACGAATTGGTGAATTATAATACAGCTTTCGAAGTGTAGAGCGAATGATTTTTGAGAGTTTTGCGTGTGCGATAGGAGAGTGGATCATACTTGGTAATGACTGACTACCACCGTAATCAATCCCACTGAGAGCGTCAGCGGCCGCATTTCCTTCCGAGTCGGACACTCGCTGCAGAAATGAATAACGAGCCACAGAAGGAAACTCGACAGTTATGTCTTCTTCAGCCCAGGTCAAAGTTTTTCCCAGCATTGTGCACAGATATGTTTCAAGAGTGTACGCATTCCAAAAGCAGCGCTTCCGAAGCTCGGTCCCTAATCGATCCCATTTACGAGGTCGATTCGTACCATGCGCGGGGTCACGACGATTGAGATTGATATTTATTGCAATGTTTTTTACGCGCACCAATAAATCCCAAGCAGCTTTTATTTGTGATGTCGTAAGCATATATAAACACATAATGAACTGTGCTTGGAGTTTGATCAACATGTCTTCTGGTCCAGGATCCAATTGAAGCTCATTTCGTGCAATCAAGAAATACTGCTTTGATCTGTACCGCAATAACGCGCGTTGATCTGTAGTATTCAAAGTCTTTCCAATTGGATATAAGCAGCCCACAGCGAAAATTGAAAACATGACTGCAGAAATTGTGTGGTCGTTCAAAAGCCTCTTTCTAATGTTTTCCTCCGAAGGAGAACGTTTAGCACGAGAGGAGCTTTTCGAGCTTTCCAGATCGAACGGTGAAGCATCAGCGTGAAAACCGCACTCAATCCACTCGTAGACAAGGGGACGATGTAGCATTCGGTAAGTAGGACTAGCGTTATCAAAGTACCAAAATGCGAGATGGTACGCAAGACTTTTAGAAGGAAGGGCTAAAAATTTGTAGTCCAATTCTCCAAGGCGAGAATCATTGAACCAAAAGTCACCTGCCTGAGCGCCAGCCTGCGCTTTGTTTTCTTCTGAAGTCAAAGAGTTTTCAAAGTCTACCGGGATATGTGATTGTGAAGTACCATGAAATAGCATTTTGCGCAATTCTTTTCTTTCCTCCATAGATCCCCAGTTTGTATGTTCAGAGATCGCATCTTCGTCGGCAGGGAATGCGTCAAGTAAACTTTCAGGCGACTTCACTGCTGAGTTTTGATTTGGCGGTAGAACGTGTTTTTGCGAATCATCAAAACTCTGATCAATCCCATTGATATCACTATTGGTGGGGATAGTTTGCAAATCAGGGGAACTTGGAACGAATGAAACAGGATCAGTTTGCGTCGCTGAAGAGCGCATAGGTGATATAAATGAGCCCCGAGTGTATTTTGAATCATAAGTACAATCTGGGCACATATTTAGCGGTGAGTATAAAGCTAAATCTAATGTGTCATTTACGCACCTGTCTTTATTTTAACACATCTTGAACATGGCTGGGTTCCATCGCACTTGATCTTGCGCCTATTTCCATGTTTAGCAATCCAGTATATAACACAGCAAAAGATTTCCGCACGTTTTGCACGCATCACAGGCGCGAGTAGCGTTCTTCCTCTTTCGCTTCCTGCTTCTAGTATCATCGTCCAAGTCTGGGGATACCGATGAAGTTTGTGCCAATTTGACAGGGTCTGACATCTTTATCTATCGTATTTTGTATTGAGACCAATTCGAACCTCCATATTCAGCGTAGTGCCAACTCTGTACTGCATCTAAAGGCCTAGTTCAGTCAATCTGAAGCATTACTACGTAGAGAGGAAGGTATATTGTTTTCAGTTCCGCGACAATGGAACGCGGATAAATCGCGCTTTTCCGTAGTCACGTGCTGAATGAGAAGGGCAGCTACAATTCGAGCTCGAGCGGGCACTTACAAAGCTGAAAAAAGACATTACAGAGTTGGCTTCCGACATCAAGACTGGGCAGAAAGAGAATGGCGGAAGGACGTTCACTTTGGCTGGCTCGCCGAGAAACGGAGGTGGCACAAGGAGCTCTGTATCAACCCACCTGGCTCGAGCGTGGTCAAGTGCCCGACTGCGGCGACGGCCGAGCAATGAGACTCCACATAAACTCAGCGCAGGAGTAGGAAACCTAAAGCGCTGACAGGTCAGGTGATCACTCGATTATGAATGCGGCAACCCCAATACATACCCCACATTTCCACTCGATCTCCGCATCTGTCCCCGCTGTTTGCAGCTGCGACGGCGTGTTTTTGTGGGGCATCACTAAGAGCTTTTTGATTTTTTATTATAAAAACAGCTGTAACTTTTTTTCCACATAAAATGTAGGCAAGTACTCCCAACAGTCAAAACCCCGTTTGCACAACTAAGCAATGTCGCAAATCTCCATCACCCCGCGCTCAGTTGACGAGCAGCGTAAAATCAAGTGCATCACCGTCGGTGCCGGCATCTCTGGCATTTTGGCTGGAATTAGACTGCCCCAAAAAATAAAGAACATCGATCTCACTATCTACGACAAGAACCCCGACGTGTCTGGGACCTGGTTTGAAAACAGATATCCCGGTGTCGCTTGCGGTATGTTGTCCAGCATTTCTTGAGACACACAGCTAATATTCTACGTCCAGACATTCCTGCTCACAGTTACCAAGCCTCATTTGAGCCGAACCCCAATTGGTCTCAGTTTTATGCATCAGGCAAGGAACTTTTCGATTATTGGAAGGGCGTTGCTACAAAATACGGAGTGATGAAATATGTCAAGCTTCTGCACAAAGTCACAAACGCCGAGTGGATTGAGTCACGCAAGAAATGGGTCGTCACTGTGGAAAATCTTTCGACTAGAGAGACTTTTGTTGACGAGTGTGATATTTTGTATGTGTGCGTTGGTACCTTGAACGACTGGAGATGGCCCGACATCAAGGGCCTTCAAGATTTCAAAGGCGATCTCCTTCATAGTGCAGCTTGGAATGAAAGCTGGGATGCCAAAGACAAGAGCGTAGCTTTGATTGGTGCCGGTTCTAGTGCAATTCAGATTCTTCCGGCTTTGCAGAAAAAAGTTCGCAAAATTGACAACTATGTTCGAGGAAAGACCTGGATCTCTCCTCCTTTTGCTGCTGCTGAAGTCGAAAAGCACACGTCATCGGAAGCAAACTGTGAGTATTACGGAGCGCCTGTTGTTATTCAGTGTCATCTAACAGCTTATAGTTGAGTTTAGCGCCGACGAACTTAAAATGTTCAAAGAGGATCCAGAGTTTTTCTTGAAGTATCGCAAAGCAATTGAAGACGAAATTCAAGGCGTTCATCATACAACATTTATTGGTCCTGACTCAGATAATGCAGCTGCTCTTTTCAAGAAAACTATGGAGGCAAAGCTTGCTAACCGACCCGACATATTCAGAGCTTTAATTCCAAGCTTCCCTCCTGGATGCCGTCGTTTGACACCTGGTCCAGGATATCTCAATGCATTAATTCAGCCCAACGTGGAATTTATTACAACAGGAATCGATCACATTTCTGAAACCGGAGTGGTTACCGAAGATGGTAAAGTTCGCGAAGTAGATGCTATTATCTGTGCAACTGGATTTGATACCACCTATACTGGTCGATTCCCCATCAAAGGCAGAAATGGAAAGCTTCTCAATAACCACTGGTCTGAATACCCTTCAACATATCTTTCAATTACTACTGATGGATTTCCTAATCTATTTACTGCTTTCGGACCCAATTCTGCACTTGGATCCGGATCCCTTAGCATGATGCTCGAGAAAGTGTGCGAGTATGTTACTCGGACAGTCGAGAAGATGTCATATGAAAACATTGCAACAATTGAGCCAAAGCCTGAAGCCGTTCAAAATTTCGTTGAGTTTTGTCGTACATACTTCAAGAAAACAGTCTTTTCGAAACCTTGCCGCTCTTGGTACAAAGGCGGTAAAATGACGGGTGATGTCATCTCGCTTTGGCCCGGTTCATCTTTACATGCTATTTGGACATTCTCTCATCCTCGCTGGGAAGACTACGATTACACTTTTGTTGATGGAAACCCAATGTCTTGGTTTGGTGATGGATGGACAGAGACTGAACGAAAGGTTGACGGTGATCGATCATATTATCTTAATTTTGAAAATTTGGATGTTCCGCAATTGGTCGAAGCTGTCTCAGCAAAGTCTAAAGGTTTATAATATGTTAATTATGCGGTTGGAAATTTTAGATCACAAATAAATTTGAGATTTTGCTTAAAACCAGTGGAATCAAGTAATAAATGTCAAGGAACCAATTTCTGACGAAAACTCTATTGACTACCTAGTTCCTGTTTGATAAAACACTTCAAGAACCTGCACCGGTAACTATTGGTGTCGTTAGAGTCCTCAAAGCCAAAAATTGCCAAGATTCTGTTGTCATTACGCTGCACAAACCCTATCGAAACCCACTATTTTATTTTATCAAAGAACCCTAATATAATTGCCTCGGTAAACCTACTGAAAAGCTCGTCTTCTTCTTATCACCGGAATTGCCATTCTAATATATTATAGCTGCAATAATAATGATTATTAGTAGTTGCTAGTCACAATTTACTTGTGAAGCGGGGAAGTAACAACTATGTAGGAGTGACTAAGTTCAATTTTGCGACTGCTTAATTTTGAGTTATTTCAAAAACACAATCAGTCCAAATCTGGAATATGTGCTTGTTTGGTTATAGCTATCAAAAAAACTGAGAGTGCTCAAGTAAGAAAATATTTTCCACACTATTAAGTGAAAATTCTCAATACGGGCACTGTTAGATTTATAACAAAGCTTCTGAAGTTACTTTACGAACAAGTAATACTTTTTGTTTTTCAGTTTTGGAAAAAACTGTTTTACTTTCAGCAAAATGTAGTACGTATTAACCTAACATTTTGTTAAAATTACAACTTAGCCTGATAAGTTAAAACGTGCGCAAAATGTACGACAACGGCAATTACATCATGAGGGAGGATAGAAATAACCTACAAGTATCTATTTTACTACAATCAGTGGATTACATCATCCGATCATAATGATATTACTGCAATTGATATTATGTAGCTATGATGTACTAGAAACAAAACTCAGACCATTTTCTCATTGGTTTTTTGACGGACCCACAACCAGCTTAAATCCCCCAACGGAATCAAGAAAGGAAACCCAACAATACTGAACATCAACGACGTAAACATGTAGACTCCAGTAAGACCAGTAGCAAATAATAAAGCTCCACCACCTATGACAGCATTGTTAGCGGCAGTTGTGTTTCCATTTGCCATCAAAAAGTAAGCTGAAGTCAAAGCTATGAATGCGCCTTCTAAAACTATAAATAAAAACACAAATGCTATATTCGTTTTCAGTGAACATATCAGCATTATTAAAACAATGATTGTCCATAACAACAGATAAAAAGCATAAGAAGCAGCAAAGCCCGATGAAGCTTTCCCTTCTATCATATCAGTGCCGCTCGATGAATAGGCACCCATTGCATTAAATGCTGGAATCAACGTAGCACCAAAAGCAAACCAGAAACCAGAGAATGCACCAAAAACAACAAATGTGAAACTGTTGCCTAGTATAAACTCAAAAATTGCGGCAAAAGCGATCATCAGTCCACCCAGGAAAATGTACGCTCCTGTTTGAGCTGCTCCGTTTTCACCTGCACCTCGCCATCCCATTAGGTCCATCGAAAGAGGCGTAACACATAGCGTGAAGCTTAGAACACCAAGAGGTGTTGGATTAGCAAAAGTTTGTCGCAAGGAGCCTTTAACTTCTGTTTTCGGTGAAAGATAAAGCTGCTCGAATAGTTCCGCAGGAATAGTCACAGTTTGGGAAGTACGCACGCGATGCAGTAAATCTTCAGACGCAGACATTGTAGGAGCAAATTCAGAATTATCACTCATTATGAAGTCAAATGTTTGTTTGCAATGTATTAAATATGGAGTAAACAAGTATTAAGCAGCAGACAGTATTATATAGGTATTATCAGATGTGATACAGAGATTTGACAGCGGGGGTATGCTGTCAAGCATATCAATGTATGAAGTGGAGTCGCCGATCTAAGCAAGCAAGTCTGAAAAAGCAAAGAGCTGCCAACTGCATCCATTTTTCCGAAGGTCACAAAATTCGGAGACAGGGGAAGTTGTGCCAAATGCATAGCGTGTCGGAGCTTTTTAATGCTTCCTCTTCGGCAATAAAGCAAACGCACAAGTAACTAAGGCAGTTAGAGTGGTCATCTGACATGCAAGATTGAAAAGAGAACTGTGCCTTAGCCGATGGCGATCATGATGCGGGGTAGAAAATCTAGAAAAAAAAAATTAAGGGGTATGAGGCCAAGAAGGGTCGCTTTGGCATTAGCTTTAGTGGTAACTAACGGATGCACTATCATACTTTGAGATAGGGATTGCTACTTTTGTGATACGAATACGTCATAAAAAAGTCTAGTAAACAAGCGACTTTGTTTAAGCCACAACCGAGCCCGTTGAAAACCTCATTTTATAGCCTCGCTTCCATTCGGCTCAGTTAGAAACATGTTTCAGTAAGCCGAAGATAAAAACCCTACAAAGACTATGTCGGGGTACCAGTGTGTTAGTACCACAAAAGAGTTATATCTTAAAATCAGTTTTCTGGTTAATACTTTTTTCATTCATCATTTTATTTTGCTGTTGGGCACTACACATTTTCTCATCAGGGTTACACATTGTGTTTCATTTAAATCAATACAATAAAATTCAATAAAAATCAATAAAAATCAAATTTCAGTAAGTGCAGACAGATCGTAGAAAAAAATAGCTGCAAAGCTAGCGTGCCATACTTAGTAAGTTCAAGCTCTAAGCAAATTGAATCCTTTCCAATCATTCTGCTCAGATTCATCGAGAAGGCCTTTATAAGATGGAATACCTCGCAAGTAGTTGAGCATCTCAATGGGCTTTCCCGGAATGTTGGCTCCCATATACCAAGATTTTGCAAGCGGGAATAAGGATGTTTGAGCAAATTCGTTGATATCTCTGGCGTATACTGCTTCTGCTTCTGCCTCTGCATCAAATGCTTGAATATTGTGCTCGCGAGCATAGTTGATAATGGAAACAATGAAGTCTGTCTGAACTTCAATGCAGCTGGGTCCGTTAGAAAATGCAGTAGGGGCTTGGGGACCGTAGGTATAAAATAGATTCGGAAACCCGCTCACTGAAAGTCCAAGATAAGTGGATGTGCCATTTGCCCACTTATCAATCAGCTTGACTCCATTGATTCCACGTACATTTATCATCTTAAACGATCCTGTAACGGCATCAAATCCAGTAGCAAGAATCAGCAAATCAAACTCAAAGTTATGCTTCGTAGTTTTTAATCCCTTTTCCGTAAATTCCACCAAAGGCTCATCATTGATATCAACCACGTGAACATTAGGCTTATTGAATTGCTCGAAATAGTTTTGTTCCAAAGATGGTCGTTTAGTACCAAAGGGATGTGGTGCAACTTTGGGGGCAAGAATCTCCGCGGTTTTTGCATCTTTGATGCGTTCATGTGCTTTCCGACGCCAAAAATCATAAGCCTCTTGATTGGCCTCCTTATTGAAAAAAATATCGCGGTAAGTTGCAACCCAGAACGCAAATCCGCCAGTTTGGTACAGCGTTTCATAAAACTTCTCACGCTCTTCTGGAGTATCCTCAAAAGTATCCTTTGGAATAAAATCAAAATTGAATCCAGCAAAAGTTTCAGAGCGGTGTTTGAAAAATTCCGGATAGTTTGATCTATCTTTTTGAGCCTCCAGCACATCAAACCTACGTTGATGCATAGGTAAGACCAAGTTAGGAGTACGTTGAAAAACATGAAGCTCTTCAGCAACTTCACCGGCCTCTTGAACAATTTGAACTCCAGTGGATCCAGTTCCTATCAAAGCAACTCTGCGACCCTCCATATCAACACCAGTCTCGGGCCACTCGCTAGAATGATGCACTTCGCCTTTAAACTTGGTAAGACCCTTGAAATCCGGAGTAAAATTCTTGGACGCAAAACCAATGCAAGCCAAAACAAATTGAGCTTTTGCACGCTTGCCATTGCTAGCACGCACGTCCCATGTTTGAGAGGTCTCATCCCAAATTAGATCGGTGACACAGGTATTGAAATCAGTATCTTTAGATATATTCAGTACTTCGTCTACATGTTGAAAGTACTTTCGTAATTCTTGCCAGTCAGGAAAACGCTCAGACCACGTCCAAGTATTGTATACTTCTGGTATAGGAAGCTCATAAACTGGAATTTCAGAATCAACACGTGCCCCCGGGTAGCAATTCCAATACCAAGTTCCACCAATCGCAGGTGCTTTCTCATAAATATGAGCATTGAATCCCAGTTTTCGAAGTTTGTACAGAAAGTTGCAGCCGGAAAACCCCGCACCGAGAATCAAAACATCGTAGTAAGGGACTTCGGACATCTTTTCAGTGAGTCGAGTTGGATAAAAAAATGTCGCAAAGTTTGAGAACCTGATGCTTTTATAAGATTCAGAGCACCCATCTATTCTGACAAGATGGCGGACTAGCGGCCGAGCGATCGGAGGGGTGTGATTCTACAGATCCAACATATTTTCTTTTTCCGGTAGCTACAAAAATATTATCTTTTTGTCCAGCGCGTACAATGAGCAGGGAGTGATGGGGACCCTAGGAAAAAAAAGTTAGGAACTTAAAAATGCGGGGTAGTATGACGTCTATGCGGCTCATCGGACTTGGACTCCAACCTGAACCTTGAATACGACAATAACAGATCGCAATTTTAAACCTAACAAAAATACCTCTTTCACTATAAATTTCCCGCTTAGTAGTTTGTTGAATCTTGCTGAAAAGTCTAAATGTTATGTCCGAACCGCCGAATATTTACTTCCGGGCTGGCGGAACAAACTTAACTCTCATTTAGAAGCCCCGCACCTATCAGATAAAAGGATAGCCGCCCGCCATTCAGCGAGCCCAAAGCTGTGTTTTCCAACATTTAGAACAATGGTCACCTCTCATGCAGCAGAAGATATTGGTCTTGCCCCAGAATGGATGAAGGTATGTAGCAAATCACGCTATTGTAATTTCTCACTTCGCTAAGAAAGCAAATAGTGGGAAGATACCGTAGGAGCACGTCCGCTTCTTTCAGGCGATGTTTTCAACATGCGTGAGCAAATGACAGGTCTCGGCGAGCTTCTTAAATCACAATGGGCACAGTTTCATACAGTGGACGGCGTTTCAACTATAGACTTGAAAACGCCGTGTGATCTTGACATTCGGGTCTACATGCCTGATGACTCTAAAAATGAACGAGTTCCCATCGGCGTCTACTTTCATTGCGGCGGATTCTGCATAGGCGGCATTGACATTGAAGATAGTAAGTGAAGTTTATTTGTTGTCGAATATTAAGCTGAGATTGAATTCACAGATCTCGTGAGAAATTTGTGTAAGCTTTCGCAAACGGTTCTCGTGTCCACTCAGTATAGACACGCACCCGAATATCTTGCTCCTACAGCTCTCGACGACTGTGTTCGTGTGACAAAATGGGCTGCCGCCAATGCAGATACTTGGGGCGGTGATGCCTCCAAATTGTTCACGATTGGCGCATCTGCTGGTGCTGCCCTCTCTCTGTCTGTACCTTTGCGTCTTCATGACGAAGGGAAAGGCAATCTAGTCAAAGGTATCATCAGCCTTTCACCATGTACTATACACCCTGATCATATGGATCAATACAAAGCAATGCATAAATCATTCGACAACTCAGCCGACAGATTACCGGTGATCGATGTGAACTCAATGCGCACCTTTTATTCCACGTATAATGCACCGTTGGATGACAAATACATCTTTCCAACTAATTATCCGGACCTGTCTGTCCTACCTCCTACATTCCTCGTAGCTGCAGAATTTGATCCGCTGCACGACGACTCGATAGTTCTGGAGAAAAAAATGAGAGCCGCAGAAGTTGACGTCCGACTCAAAGACTATCAAAAGTTGCCTCACGTGTTCTGGTTGTTTCCTCTTCCACAGAGCCTGGAATTTTTTGAGGACACTGCTCAAGCAATCAAGTCATTGTTTGAACAAAAAAAAGATTTTTGATTTATCTGGGTTGAACAGGATTATTTTTTTTGTTAGTGAAGACAGCCAACGAGAAATTTTGCTATGGTATACTTAATATAAGAAGTAACGACAATGAAATACAAGATTACAAAATTTTTCTCTGTGTGCATGAATAAAGCCTTTTTCAAACCGCAGCTTCAAAATAATAACTAACGGGCGCACAGAATAGTGTGAATCCAGTATTTAGGACAATTCTGAAAGAATGTATTTACATGTCTGCTACAGAAGCGTTCAATTTTCATCCATACATTCATTACATTGACCATAACAATATCGGCCTTATAGTACAAGTCTTTTAATTTTAGCCAGCTATGTAGCACACCAATGGAACACCAATCCACAAGAACTAGCACCTTGTAAGTTTTAATCATAGATCGGTAAAAACTTTTCCAGTATCATTTAAACGAGCCTCAATAAATATAGAAAAAATAAGTAACATTTAATAATATACAAATTGCTGACGATTTACACAAATAAAGCAAAATCTAAGACAAGAATCTAAATCCTGTGGTTCCATCCAAGCCATCAATGACTTCACCATCTGCCAATCTCTTGTTCAACTTAGTCAATTTGATTTTCAAAATTGTTGCGCAAGTAATACCAATGACAGCTGCGGCAATGCAAACTCCGAAACCAGCATAAAACTGGGGCGAAGCTGCTTCGTAGAAAATGTAAGGAACAAAGACATTTGGAATATTTCCACCAATGTTCACGCACGCAACAGCTGCGGCACGTTTGATAGGGGGTCGTGGAATTGAAGAAGCTAACCAGGCGTAACCAAGAGACCAGCAGTTGTAAACCTGTAGCAACAACATCATTGAAACATATCGAGCAGCAGTTTGAGTAGTTGCAATACCAATGATGAATCCAACTAAAGAAAGAGCTGGTCCCCAAATAAAATGCCAGTAACGCTCTTGCTTAGCATCGGAATGATAAGAGTTGACGACAGATGTGATAGCGACCAGAATCCATGGAGGGGCTGTAAGCAGATATGTCTCCTCAGTACCGAAGTTCAAAGATTTCACGATAGAAGGAAAAACAGTGTTAATTCCTGCAGTTGTTGCAAAGCAAAACATCATACAGAAAAAAACAACAACTTTACTGTCTTTAGCGGCGAGGAAAAATCCCTCCATTGCGTTGCGAAATTTGCTATTGGCTTGCACTTCAGTAGCCTGAGCTTCAGCTTCCACGGCAGCCGTATCATCATCGGCCTGACCAACGTCTTCAATCATACGAATAACACCAAGAAGGCGTTCTTCTTTTGATAGCCACTTTGTGGTTGCAGGCAGTTCAGGAAGAATGAAAATAGCGGCAAGTGAGCAGAATACAGTAATGACGCCCTCAATCAGAAACAGCCAACGCCACGCTTCGAGACCACGGAGGCCATCCATATCCCGCATGATACCGTAAGAGATCAAGCCTGAGAAAGCACCTGAAAGCCACGAACCGCACACAAAAATAGCAGATCGCTTTGCAATTTCATGTTTTGTATACCAACATGAAAGATAGAACATAACACCAGGATAAAAGACGGCCTCAGCAAATCCAATCAAAAATCTAACGGCAAAAAGTCCTCCAAATGAGTAAACTCCTGCAGTAGCTGCAGATAACACACCCCAGATTCCCATGGCTAACGGCAAGTAAAGTGATGGTCTTCCTAGTTTCTCTAGGATCAAGTTGGAAGGAATTTGCATAAGAATATAACCAACAAACAAAATCGAGACACAACTCGTATAGTCAGTGTCGGATAAGTTCAAATCTTCGCGCAAAGTTCCAAGCTTTGCAGCTGCAATGTTATTACGATCAAGGTAACTAAAATTTTGTTAAGATACGGTATAAAGTATCTGGAAGAATATACTTACTTCAAAATGTACATAATAACGACAACGGGTAAGATAGTCCAATCAATTTTGCGTTTGAATTTTTTCTCAAGTTTCTCACGCTCTGCAGTACCTTTAGCCGGGATTGTCACACCGTCAAATTCGCTTGCCAAGTTGCCTAGCAATTGAATTGGGTCGTATTCAACATTCATTACTGAAGACTTTTCCGCCATTTCTCCAGTATTATCTTTTTCGTGGAACGTCATCTTGTGTTTATGGGCTTTAAGAACTATAACACAGAGAGAATGATTTTTGAAACGGGGGACGGGAAGAGAGCATTTTATAACACTGTCTAGGGCAGGAAACTGGGGAAAGCTGGTCCGCGCACATGCAAGGTAAAAGAGAAGCCCCGCATTGTTACCCCAGACGCCCCACACAGTTCCGGCGGTTATCGAAGGCTTAAATTTCGGTAGCAAACTTGGCAAAGCTTTTCTGGCTCGTTCATACACTACTGCAGACAGCTATAATAAACTTCCTAGAAGTTACCACTGAGGATAGTCAATAGATTTAATTTGAAAGGCTATTGATTGAACGTACTATTTTTCTCGAGTGAATGTAAGAAAGGTCTGGCGAATTCCCCTCCGCGTGATCCTACCAGAAATGCTGTTAAAACTTAATTTAAGGTTTTCTTTTTGGAACGGACACGGAACCCTCTAACCGCGCTACCTTTTGTCTGCCAGATAACCCACTGAAGATACGTAGCTTCTTCCAGTTAAGATTACCAGTCTATACTAACAGACTATAATGCAGACCTTATAGAAATTTAACATCTATACCATTCACAGCTATAGAGTATTTAACGAAACGATAAATGAATGTAGGAAGGGGAAGAAAAATAAGAATAAGGTTTGGAACATATTGCTGTTTGAGGAAAATCTCCACCGGAAGCTGAACTCTAACTAATTCATCTAGCCGAAAAAACCGTCAAATGCCGCTTCACCTTCGATATCCTAAAAAAGATTTTTTGCCACGAGTCGGTCCGAGCTTCATTTCAGGCAACCTGCCGTTTGTGAACGGCTAACAGAGGTAAATTAAATTTTTTTAAATGGTCTTAAAAACTCAGCTGTTCCAACAAACTCATCTTCTCGTTATTCTATATTTGCAATTTTGATGTGACTTTTGTAAATTCTTGATTTCTATAACTAGTGTTTATTGAAATATCAATCTTTTAACACTCATTTCTCCCTCGGAAGAACAACTTCAATGTGGCGTTGTGGCGCTCGTGGCTTATCTATGATTTATCTACGTGGCTAATTCCTAATTTGTCCACAGTGTCCGTGGTCAGCAGATAGATTTCTTGCAGGTTTATTCTATTGAGAGTAGACCCGTTAGCACGTAGTACGCGACAAGAATAAAGCACTAGGACGACTATCACTTAAATTACACCTGTCGAGAATAAGTCCGTCAACATGTTGTAAGCGACAAGAATAAAACACTAGAGAGACACAGAAGAACAAGAAAAGGCATTCATTTGGTGCCCCCCACTCCTGTCTGTTTCTTCAATCGACCACTCTTATAACAAGTGGCTGCCGAGCTTTTTTGGCATTCGATTACTAAATTGAAGTGTTAAATTGAAGATATATTGACTGAATGAGTTGAGTTTATTTAACGCCTACGCGAGGTCAAAACCCTAAAGCCCTATTCCCCTTTTATCAGAATATAGCCAGAAATTTAGGCCATCAGTCAATAAATCCCGTAATCCAATATGTATTGTATTAGTCATACCTCTTTATTTAAGGACTTTTGTGAAAAAACTAAGGACTCCCTTAAATGTTAGAAAAGTCCTTCTAACTGTGGGATTTTAATTTTTGCACGAAAAATCTGTCCTTGCTTGAGTTGTCCTTTATAAAATGAGTCCTTAAACTCGAGTTCTACTGTGAGTGTAGGAACGTCCCTTAATGAAGCAGACAGATTTACGGGCTTAGATAACACATATTACATAGCTTATGTCATTATAGCATAGCTACCCTTTGAGTACCTAACTTAACAACAATATTTAACCAAGTTTTATAATATAAAACTAGGAAGCGATTTAAGTTGAAAAAAAATAAATGCATAAATGATTTTAATTTTTACACTTACTGATATCAAATGAATAATTAATTTTTAAGCTATTACTGTATAGAAAATGACAACTATGACTCTCAAGTGTTTTGAAGTTCACTCAGAACTTGATCTGAAATTGGTGATAAAAAGCTGAGATACGTCTAAATACTACATAATTTCACCACTTTTACATGTATTAAATACTTTGGTTAGGCAAGGACTGCACTTTTTGTTAGTTAATCAACATGGACTATTTAATAATGTTTCATATTATCGGATGGTACAAATTAATTTAATGGTTCTGAAAAGTTATGCGGCACAAGACAAAGCAATGAGTTCGTTCTGCGCTGTTTCACAATTGCTCCATAACAATGAGATGTACAAGCGAGCCAATAGTTTGAAGAGTTACAGTAACTACGATGTTTAGATAGCAAAAAGAAAATATAAAAATAGAAGGGGAAGTTCATTCAGAAAGCGATGTACAAAAATATTCAAAAAATAAGGAAAAACGGAACTTGTAATTACAAAATTCATGCCTAAACTACGCTATTATTACATTAGATCAAAAAAGAATGACTCTACACCTGGCTACCCAGCTAGCCATGAATTAATATGCGATTAAACATTACTAGATAGATGATTTTCTAGTGCCGAGAGTTGATTCGTCTATTCTTCCTTTGCTCATGAGCTTCCAATAGAGTCATTACAGACCTTAAAATTTCTGAAATATTGTGAAAAGTTTCAAACTCCTTTCTGCATGTTGTTACAAGGCTGTCTGTAGGAGTTTTTCATAAAAATTGACGAATTGCAACCCAAAATCT